>CM055275.1:52877375-53179565 GCA_029237695.1 Conchocele bisecta | reverse complement strand
CGGATTTACAGACCAGAATTTGTAAATGTGCCCACATCTATGGAAGCGTTCTGATGCCTATTTTAAAATATGTTTATCTCCTAAATTTGAGATACTAACTGCTAATTAGGAGATGCATGTATCATTTCCTAATTAGTAGTTAGTATCTCCTAACAAGGACTTAGTAACTCCTAATTAGAACTTACTAATTAACGAAAGCTAGAAATTGCTGGATACTGGACGCTAGTCTAGTGACAGTTTTTGTCGCTGAAGAACGGCATGGAAAAATCGTCCTTTGATGGGGCATGTGGGCAGTATTTATTACGGAAAACTCAACACATAACTTTTCATGAAATTTCCACCCTAAGGCCACACTTTTGTGCTCTACCTGTTGAAATGCACAGCTAAGGGGAAAACATGTTAGAAAATCGTGTTATGGGGCAATTTGTGCCCGATTTTCGATGGGAACAGCCATTAGGGTCGATAAATGGAACAGCCAGACACTTCACCCTTTTATTTTCCGCAGTAAAAAATAGTTCCACATTTGATGAACATATTTTTCAGCTACAGACTCTGTAATTGCACAAAGTAATACAAATAATACATAGGATTTATAAATAAAACCAATATTAATTAATTTATATCCAGTTTTATCTACTTTTCTCAAAACGAGCTCACGCGCAATAATTTATGTCTGCTTGTAATTTTGAAAGATTCGACGTTTTGTTCTCCGATCGGTAGGTGTTAACACTATCTAAATCGGTACATCCCAAGACATTAATAGTCTCACAAAACGTTAAGAAGATCATACTATAGCCATATCATCTGGAGGAACATGGTACAAGTACTGGTTCATGCGCAGGTCCCGAGAATTGCAGTAAGGTGTTTGACTTTTGTTACCCCACCCACTTCGTTGACCTTCGTGATCTGAAACCACCACAGGGATGTGAATTGTAAATAGTTTTCTTGTGTGGCAGTTAACTTTGTTACTCATTGTATGCATTTGTTTTGGTAGATCTTTGGGATTCTCTTCTGTCTTGAAAACAAAGTGTGTTCTAGACGGAAAGTAATTTTCGTCATATCATTGGCAGTAACCAGTAGTCGGACTGCACCGGAAGCAAGTCAAAACGGCCCCTCGTCAAAACGGCCCCTGGTCACAACGGCCCGGTTTTGGTCAACACGGCCCCTAAGCTTTGGGAATTTGGTCAAAACGGCCCCTACTACAATGACCCCCTGTTATATATAAATATATTATTTTGTTCTACACACATATATACAGTCGGAGCACCTCGTATCGTGGACACCGCAGTATCGTGGACTCATTAATATGCATGACGTAAATAACCACGCGCCGCTTCACGCGCCACAACCCGGAAGTTTGTAGCAGAAGAAGTTTACATTTCATCACTGCAAAATGTTTCGTGTTGCACTTGGGCATGTAAATATGATTGTGAAATGTTTGAAATACCTATACAATATTGAATTTCAGCTAAAGACTGTTTTCCCCATTCACAAACTTACCATTCCAACGCAATTCTGTGCATCCTGTTGTGTCAATATTTGCCGATCATTGATGTGACACTTTGACAGCGTCAAGGTCAGGTAAACAGTAGACTGGTAATCGTGACTTAATGACTGTCTTGATATACAGTCATGACGGCTTGCTTTTGTAAAGTGGTATCTCGAAATCGCCACGGCTTTGAAGAAGATATACTTTCTATGGGCAAAATTGCATTAATATACACGTTATATTGTTAATTACTCTTTCAAAATTGATTATTACCTGATCTCAAGTGCCGATTCTTTGTAGTTTCTCTCCAATATCCATTTAAGTTTTTAAAATAAATCAAAACGTTCTTTCAACACTGTGAACTGCGTAATTGATTAGTTTCCGGTTGCTTGAATACGGGTGTAAATCTACGCCCGGATAAAATATAGTGACAATTATATGTTTATTACTTATTAGCGCAAAGGATTAATTATACAAAAATGGATATTTAAATACGTTTGGATTGAAATTTAATTTAAACTACAAACTATATATTTCGTTCAGAAATGCATGATTTATTTGACTATTAATCATGCTTATGATAATAGTAGGGTACTTTGCCCGTTGTTGTACTTTATTTGTAGGGACCCGCCACTGTCTTATCTCTCAACGTCGAATAATTATGGTGGAATAACGACCGTAGAGCAGTATAGGCTATAACTATATAGACACATGTCATTGGTGCTATTGACTTAAATGTGTTATATACTGTCAGGGTTAGTATGTAACTCACTATGGGAAGGTTGTGTGTATCTGGCACGGTCCATTTAGTCGGTATACCGATGGTACGTTAAACCAGAGTTTACTGGTTCGAGTTCCGTGTCACTTCACATTTATTTCTCCCTGTTGTAATAGGCCGGTGAGCAAAATTACTTAAGATGTTATTACACATTTTTTACCCTAGTCATTATTTACACAATACTTTCTGAAATACAACGATCTAATGCATAGTGAAATTGAATGAAAAGTTTTGAAAGATTTAATTGAATGGAATTTTATTAGTAGGGGAGGAAAGGAAAAATAAAAACAAAATTTAAAATTATTGTGAGTTATTGAGAGTGGGGGCAGTGTTGAGGGCCCACATGCACGATGTTGCTAGGGGTCGCGGGCATGCTCCCAACGCCATTGCCTGCATCCTCATCAACTTTCAGGACGTGAATATGAGTTTTATAATAATATAATATCAAGTACATTTTATGATATTTTACATTATATGGTATCCCTAGGACACGATTAATCTCGTTTTAAGATGAAGGTCACAAATAAAGCGAAGTGAACACTAATGGAGAAAGTGTTGATCATGTGGTCCACTAAGTTTTCATAAAAAAATGAGTCCTTGCTTTACAAAGATATTAAAGATATTAAAGATATTAAAACGGCGAATATGTGCCTCCAATGTAAGTTGCGTTCTGTTAAACAAAGACGTATAGTAGAGGGTGTCACATACCTGAACTGTACAAGGGAGGTTTCAAATAAAGTAACGCTCTATAAAGAACTGTGTTTATAATAGGAACACAGAGCTGCCAATGACTCAGAGCAAGGACTTACTTACTCGGTGCTCCTAGTGTAGGTTACTTTTATAATAATGGTGAAATGAAATATTTGTAACGTAAATATATGTATCATTTCAAATGTTAATTAAATTAATGGAAAGATTGTTGATGAAAATGTGTGTAAAATAGCTTATGACTCATAAACTTTACAAAAGTATTGCAAACAGAAATAAAATAAAGGAATCAAATGATCCCGAATATAAAGTTAATTACTACTGGGAGCCCTGTGAACATGTCCATCGCATACATGAATGATTGAAGTAGATTTCACAAAACACAGCAATTCATGAAATTTAATTATTATTTTATTGCATTTACAATATGTATATTACAAAACAACACAAATAGTTATAAATCCAACATTAAGTTATGACATATCCGGAACTTTCATCTTCACATTCTACAGGGGCGAGCGGTGCGCCACTTCAATTTAGTATTAATATATAGCAGGGAAATGGTCGGTCCAATCATACTGCCTTTGGGTATGCCGCCAGTTATCTCTTTCAACTGTACTATTGCTGTATTTACTTTACCAATAATTTAACACATCGTCAGTGCATTACTGTTATTCTCTATCCAGATAAAATGTGCACAACTGTCGAAATGACCACCTATTATGTGGAAATGAATCGGTGAGTGGGAGAATGCAACGGATGCTATTATGCAGCCGCCACATTGCACTAAATCCATCGTTGCCAGTAAAATAAGCCAAGAGGAATACGGCATATTTTTATATGTTAATTACATACCTGTCAGTCTGTCCAAGATTTGTTTAAACTAACATGATGAAATCAGTGATAAAATCAACATCGGACCAATTTTTCACGAAAGGAAGAAATCAAAATAATATTATACTCGTTCTTAAATTTTATAAGACAAAATATGTTTTAATCTGCATAGCCGTAATAATGGATAGGTTTACTACATGATGCACACATATTTTATCAGAAAATTTGAGTTTGAAAGGTGTAATAATTTTGTTTATTAATGCTTTTTTTAATTAATTATACCCCAGATAACGCATAAAATAATATAGTAACAATAATAATAAAGTAATTTTAAAGAAAATAAACATTTAAAAAAAAAATAGTTTTTGTATTTTACCATAAATTATGTCCGTCTCAAAGTTTCCTTTTCCACAAGAAACAACAAAGATGGCGGAAATGAGATGACGGGTGACAACACTCGTATCGAAAACAAGTCAGATCGGCTTGAAATGAGACACTTTAAGGATCATAATGACATATTAGTAATATATGTATATCAATGTAAGTTATGTGATAGAAAATGCATTATGTATGTACCCATTTTTTTAAGATTTTTGGAAAATTTAAAAAGTGACTATTTACTTGTTATGTCAATCATGACTCAGTATGTCAAGTCTGAGTCATGTTTTCACTGACTAGTAGACTGGTTGCTGTCAAATTACCCAATATTGGTACAGGCAATGTAGTGTGATCTTATGTAAAACTAGCCAAATGGTACTTTCTTTGTTAATTGTAGCAGCATGGTTAGCATGTTAATTCACCAAAATCATGTTCTATGAATAAACAAATAATGTGTTTGTGAAATCTTTGTTTTTGTTAATTATTTAATAAAATTCAAAACATAATGCTTATTAGAATTATTAGTATTATGAATATTAATATATTTTCAATATATTTATAATATAATATTAATTAAATTAATGTGACCCCCCCCCCCTCCACTCCCCGATATGTGTCATATCACACAGCTAAACAAACCTGAAATGTCAGTGATGTAACTATCGTCTCTGTCATTTCAGATTTCACCAACTCCTGTAAAAATACGAAGGAGGGTCTATTCCCCAACACAGCTGACCAAAGCCTACTTGGACGTCATTGAAAAGAAAATGCCAGTCCACAAATGCGCCAAATTATATGGGGTCCCAGAGCAAACTCTGAGAGATCGAGTAAATGGCAGAATATGTGTAGATAACGTCATATACGGCGGAATACCATTATTTGATCAAGAAGAAGAGGCTGACCAGACATATCAGGGAAATCGCGACCGTTGGGTATGGCTACACCCATTCAGATGTCATAAATTTAGCCTCTGAATACGCCGTACTTCTGGGAAAGCGGGACAGGGACACACCGTTGACCCACAGGTGGTTGTATGGCTTTCTGAGTCGTTGGCCAGAATTAAAGGTTCAGAGGCCCAAAACGTTGTCTGAACTTCGTTCAAAAGCTTGCTCTACAGATAGCATTACCAGGTATTTTGAGGAACAGGGTAGAATATTGGACAAGTACGGGTTAAAGGACAAGCCACAGCTAATTTATAACGTAGACGAGAAAGGCGTTCAACATAATTTCAGACCCAAACATGTTGTTTCGTCCGCTGACCACTTTCCATCCGTAGTGACATCTGAGAGGTCGTCAACTACGGCAATTCTTGCCTACGGAAATGCTCTTGGGTACCAGATACCACCATATTTTGTGCTTGCAGGGGCCAGGATGAGGGAGGAAGGTAGGTATGGAGGGAGCAAGCACTGGTGCACAGGGAACGGTATCGAAATCCGGCTGGTCTAATTCTGGTATGTTCCTGGATTACCTACACAATTATTTCGTCAAATATGCGAATTCCGGCCCGGATCATCATATATAACTTTGTTATGACGGGCATAGGTCACACATATCGCCGTTCCTGGTAGACTGGGCTAAAGATAACAAGATCATTATATTCGTTCTCCCTCCACATACGTCGCACATTCTCTAACCAATGGACGTCGGCTGCTTTGGTGCATTTTCGAAAATATATAGCGACGAATGCATGAAACATCAACGCAATACAGGTAGCGTCATTGGAAGGTACAACGTATGTTCTGTCGCCTGCAAGGCATATACAAAGGGGCTATCACAAGCAAATTTACAGGCAGTGTTTAGGAAATCTGTGATTTACCCCTTTAATCCTTCAGAAATAGATGTCACTGTCTTCGAGACAAACCAAAAAATATTTAATTGCTTGAAATGCAGTAATTATTTACTGGTTACATTCCTTCGGGTTTTGTTAAGTAATTATCTGCATGTGGGTTATTATTTATGTCACCGACTACAAGCAGAATTGTTCCGTTAGCAAATTGCATAAACCCAGTATAATTATGTGTCAATAGTTTTCCATATGTACAAGGGCCTAGTTGATACACTGATTCAGTATAGCCCCATATCAGCATGTACATCCACTGATCAGGGTCTATGTTGCAATACTATCCCACCATTCGATACTTGGATTAATCCTGCTATGCAATCAATAAACAATAATTGACCATCATGCTAGTGACCTAGCGTAGCGATTTTCACGAAAAATATGAAAATATTTTGTATCGAATACGGATAAAATACGATAATATAATACAATTTTTGTCTTGTTTTATTAAATTATATTAATTATCATTATTATTCATTATACTACATTATGCAAACTATATACTATCAAAAACTCTTATCAATACATAACATAAAAATTATACCTGATTTGTTTGGGGCCGTTTTGACCAAATATGGGCCGTTTTGATCATTTACTTTGGACGGGGGCCGTTTTGACCAATTTAGGGGGGCCGTTTTGACCTGGGGCCGTTTTGACAGGGGCCGTTTTGACTGTAATCCGATTGTACCAATAGCCGGATAAAATGATTAAACTTGTCAGTGGAAGTCTTTGTCAATAATATCCTATTTTTGTATAACTGATTTTTTTCTAATTTCACCATGAAAGTATATTCTGTGACCACCATTTGAACCGTCTACTTGACACAGTTGAAATGAGTGGACACAACATATACTTTCAATGGGAAAAATGAGAGGGAAATATTTGGAAAATATTCAGAATGTAAAGGGTTAAACACATGCAAACTGCATGCATAATTGCTTATGTGTTTTATATGAATCTGGAAAATGCTCAGAATGTAAAGGGTTAAAGACACATGCAGACCATATGCATACTTGCGTATGTCACGGTACGTAACTCACTGTGGGGAGGAAGTGTGTATTCGTGCCCGGCTAGCTCAGCCGGTTAGAGCGATGGTAGGTAAACCAGAGGTCCCGAGTTCGAGCCCCGGGCCGGTGCACATGTTTCTCACCCTGTGGCATTTGGCACCCTATGACATTTGACGCCCAACGAGGGACCGTGACTGATATATATTATACTACCCAAAATCTACCAAAAATATGTAATTCAGAGACGAATTAAATATAAAATTCGTGTACAAATTCCAATTTGGCGGGGGAGCATGTGACGGTACGTAACTCACTGTTTTGGTTGAACGACCCTCACAGCACATTCAATGGGGTTTGTGACACCACTCAATCATGTCTATGTTGTACACTGACCATATACCTGCACAATCCATATTATATTTATTGTGGGGTGGGGCAACTCTATGAAACAAACCTTGACGAAAAAACGACAACAAAAAATCGTCATTTTTGGTTGAACGACCCTCACAGCACATTCGATAGGGATTGTGACATCACTCACTTATGTCTGTCTTGTGCACTGAGCATATACCTGCACAATCCATATTATATTTATTGTGGGGTGGGGCAACTCTATGAAATTAACCTTGACGAAAAAACGACAACAAAAAATAGTCATTTTTGGTTGAACGACCCTCACAGGGATTGTGACATCACTCACTTATGTCTGTCTTGTGCACTGAGCATATACCTGCTGAATCCATATGATATTTATTATGGGGCAACTCCATGATAGAAACTTTGTCCAAAATACTTTGTCATGTGATGGAGAAAACAACAGAAATTAATGTTTTTGTGTTGAAACAACCCTCAGTACATTCAATAGGGATTGTGACACCACTCACTCAAGACTATGTGATATACTGACGATATACCTGTACAGTCAATATGCTATTTATTGTGCGGCAACTATGAAAGAAACCTTGACCAAAATTCATTTTGTTTTGTCTCTCCCGCGAAAGCGGAAAGCGAAACAGGTTTTGCTTTTCCGGAGGCGGCGGCGTCGGCGACGTCATAATTCAATGTTATGTTTTCGTGTTAAGGTCATTACTTCAACACCTTATCAGCTACAGTCATCGAACTTTATACATACCTTTACTATGATATGTAGATGAATAAGGACTATTCTCGGGGCCACATGGTCAAGGTCAAGACCCCAGGGTCAAGGCGGAACAAGGCGAGACATTTGATTCCGCGGAATTCTTGTTTGTATTGAACAACCCTCACAACACATTATGGATTGTGACTAGGGTTGTTATCGAATATTCGAATATTCGAATATTCGGTTGTTGTCCGAATATTCGAATACCGTTTTGCTATTCGAATAGTAAAAAAAAAAAAATATTTTTTTTTTCTATCAATTTTCTGTGTACCGAAGGGATTAATCGTTATTTAAAGTCAACACTTTGATATCTTGAGATGTGTGAAAGTTTGCGACAGCCATCGTCGGCCATCGTCGGTAAACAATAACCCGCGAACTCGTTAACTAACGTGTTTGTGTACAGCGCCGATGGGCACACAGGCTTAAACAGGTATGACGTCGGTCTCCGTATTAGCGGCACGCATTTGTAGTATTGATTGAAGAAGTTTGTTGTTGATTGGTGTAAGATCTATCGATAGTTTGTCGGTGCACCGTCTTTTATGGGGGCGTTTGCATTTGTGCATTGAATCGAACAAATTCGGTATGGTTGACCAATCGGTAAACTGATTACGAACGGATGTCAATTTCCAACACCTTATTGGTTAATCGTTAATTAATTACTCCATATTACAAATTTGAGTAAATGTTAACGGTTTATATAATGGCAACATTCTGGATATGTTTTACTTTTCTGTAAAGTAACACGTAGTTATTCTGATAATCGGATACACACTTAATATTGGAATTATGCCACCTGCAGCGTCTGCCGTTTGGAGACATTTCAAGTTATCACTGGATAAGAAGTCGGCAAAGTGCCAACTGTGTAGTGCGGAACTTACTTACGCGGGGAGGGACAACGTCAAATCTGCGGAATCACGTAAACGCCAAACACCCTTCAACACACGTCAGTAATGACAGTCAGAAACAAGTGTCCATGACATCGTTTGTCAAGACCGAGAAAAGTTATCGCGACCAGAAAGTGAAAAGTTCACACAGTCAGTGGCCGACATGGTTGTATCGGACTATCTACCCTCAGTTTCGTGGAAGGCGCCGGGTTCCGGAAGCTCTGTCCAATGTAGCCCCCGAATATACAGTGCCGTGCCGGGCTACAGTACGATCGCGTATTGTGAAGAGGTACGACGACGACAGAGAGGCGCTCATTAACGAACTATCATCTGTGTCATCGGCCGCGATAACCACCGACACATGGACTTCGAATTCGACCGAGAGTTATATCACGGTGACTGAGCATCATATAACAGACGACTGGGATATGAAAGCCAACGTATTGATCACCAGGGCCATGCCGGAACGACACACCGGGGAGAATCTCGCCACCAAGCTTAAAGACTGCGTCTCCGAGTTCGGCCTCACCGGGAAAATCGAGACATGTGTCCACGACAATGCGCGAAATATGGAGTGTGCCGGTGACAAGTGTGAGGACTGGAGTGATTTGGGATGTTTTGCTCACACGTTACAGTTATGTATTAAACGGCAATGGAACTACCACCGTATCTAAAGTCGTCGCGAAGTGTAGGAAACTAGTTGGACATTTCAAACATTCAACCACACTAACAGCCGAGATGAAGAAACGACAACAACTCCTCCAGGAACCACAACACGATCTGATCCAAGATGTCACCACGTTACATCTACACCGATACGCTGTAAGCTGGTCAGATTAATTTTTGTCATTTCTTCACATACATATATGCTCTGTTGAATATTGATAAACTGTTTGGATGATTAGCGTTTGTTTGTTCGTTTTCTCCAGTCATTAAAAGTGGTCTGATGTACACCCCCCCCCCCACACACACACACCAGTGATTGATTGAATATTGGTGCTTAACGGCCTATCAACAGCTAAGGTCGTGTAAGGCAGGTTAACTGGATTATATTTAATATATCCTTCATATCGAGATCGATTTTTTCCGTTTATTTTTTCATTTTCTAACTACCGGTAACTACGCAGGTACAGAAATGTAACCTGTAACCTGTGACGCATCAATCGCGGCTATCTGAACCAGATCCCGTCTAGCAAACAATGGCTATTTAGAACACACACGTGTAGTGTAGTGTGATTACCAGCGGAGTAACTACGTCTGCCTACCGAATATAGCGTTTTCCGAATATTCGAATACTATTCGAATACCTCGACCGAATATTCGAATACCGTTTTTGGCATTCGATAACATCCCTAATTGTGACACCACTCAATCATGTGTATGTTGTACACTTACCATATACCTGCACACTCCATATGATATTTGTTGTGGAGCAACTCGAGGAAAGAAACCTTGACCAAAAAACTTGTCATTTGACAGACAAAACTACGGCAGCTTAAAAGGGACATGCGCAATTCTTTTTCTATGTCGTTCCCATGACATAGCATCTCGTTACCACAACATAGCATCTCGTTCCCACGACTTAGCTATGTCGTTCCTACGACATACTCATAGCATCTCGTTGACTCGAGATAGTATCTCGTTCCCACGAGATAGGATCTCGTTACCACGAGTTAGCTATGTCGTTACCACGACATAGCATATCGTTCCCACGAGAGAGGATCTTGTTACCACATATGCTTTTTATTGTGGAGTAACTCTATGAAAGAAACATTGACCAAAACACTTTGTCCCTTAACAGAGTAAACAACGTTGAACGACCCTCACAGCACGATCAATAGGGATTGTGACACAACTCAATCACGTCTATGTCATAACTGACCATATACCTGCACAATCCATGATATTTATTGTGGGGCAACTCCAGGAAAGAAACTTGCAAAATAACTTTGTATTTGTTTGTGTTGAACAACCCTCACAGCACATTCAGTTGGGGTTGTGACACCACTCATTCATGTATATGTTGTACATTAATCATATACCTGCTGAATCAATATGATATTCATATTGGTGCAACTCTATGAAAGAAACCTTGACAAAAAGACTGTCATTTGACGGATAAAACGAGAACAATTTATGTTGTAACGACCCTCACAGCACATTCAATACGGATTGTGATATCACTCACGCATGTCTATGTTGTACAATGACCACACACCTGCACACTGCATATGATATTTATTGTGCAGCAACTCTATAACGGAAACATTGATCAAAACACTTTGCCATTTGACATGTTTGAAGGAGAAAACAACCAAAAAATCATACATTTTTGTTGAACGACCCTCACAGCACATTAAATAGGGATTGTGACACAACTCACTCATATATATGTTGTACACTGACCATACACTTGCGCACTCCATAGGATAATATACGATATTTATTGTGAAGCAACTCTATGAAAGGAGAAAACAAAACAAAAAATTATGTATTTGGTTTGAATGAACCTCAAAGCACATTCTATATGGATTGTGACACAACTCACTTGTTTCTATGTGGTGTACACTGACCAGATACCTGCATAATCCATAGGATATTTATTGTGTGAAATAAACTTTGACCTAACACTTTGCCATTTGAAGGAGAAAACACACAAAAATCATATATTTTTGTTGAACGACCCTCATAGCACATTAAATAGGTATTGTGACACCACACACTCGAGTCTATGTTGTACACTGACGATATATGTGCACAACCCATATGATATGTATTGTGGAGCAACTCTGTGAAGGAAACATTGACCAAAAACTTTGTCATTTGACAGAGAATTCACAAACAAAATCATATATTTTTGTTGAACGACCCTCACAGTACATTCTATAGCGATTGAGACAACACTCAATCACGTCAATCTATATTATACACAGATAATATACCTGCACAATCCATATGATATGTATTGTGGAGCAACTCTATGGAAGAAACCTTGACCAAAACTTGTCATTTGACGTGGTAAACAACAACACAAATCATCATTTTAAACGATTCAATGGGGATTGTGAAACCACTCACTCACTTCTATGTTGTACACTGAGCATAAACCTGTATAATCCATAGGATAATTAGTTGTGGGGCAACGCAATGAAAGCCATCTTGGCAGAAAAACTTTGTCATTTGATGGAGAAAACAACAAAAAAATCACAATTTTGTTTAACAATCCTCACAGAACATTACATAGGGATTGTGACACCACTCACTCACGTCTATGCTGTACACCTACCATATACCTGCATAATCCATAGGATATTTATTGTGTAGGATATTTAACCATGACCAAACAATGTGTCATCTTGTTGAACGACCCTCACAGAACGTTCAATAGGGATAGTGATCAATACCACTCACTCACATCTATGTTGTATATTGACCATATACGGAAATTCACAACATGTCACAGTGTACTGGTGCATATTTTAATTATGTTTTACATGACATTGTTTACACGTATATACAGAAGCTCTATACAAATTAAAGTAGTATTGAATTTAATAATGTTGTGTTTATCGGTTTGGTCAGGCCTTGTAGTGCAGCGGCTAGCATACTGGTATTCATACTAGTGACCTGGGTTCGAGTCCCAGTGGGGCCCATTCTGGTTAAACAAGCATTGTTATTTTCAATACTACTGGTAAACATATTGTTGGGTGCTTTTTTTTGCATCTGCCTGTTTATTGTGTTAGTCCGTTTTTCACTGAATGCAACAACTATAGCTTGTACCACAATAACGTACTGCGGTGTCTGTACATACGAAACTGATGTATATAATTTGAGATACCTGTGATCTATAATACCTATGTTTTATGCATGATTGACACAAATATCGCGAAAATCAACAACTGGTGATCTGAGAATCCCCATTGCAACCCCTTAAGGGGAATGTGACGGCATGAACCCCATGTCTATATTGTCCAGTATATATGTCTGAATAACACACACTTGAGTGGGGTACTTCTCCCTAAGAACGTGTACAAATAAGCCGTGTTTCAGGTATCCCGACCGACCCTGTTTTTTTGATGTGGTCGTAATTTTTTTCATTCATTTAAAAAAATAAAAACAATTGTTACTTTGATATTTATTTATGCAAAAAGTATATTTAACTGTCATTGTTATGCACAGAAGGTGTTTTAAACCAATACTGTACGTATGGCTAATATTTAAAACAATATTTGTTAGTTTTCACTTATGTTTGCCTAAACAAAATATATATAATATATATAAAAAAAAATTGACAACCTACCGACCAATTTATTTTTCAGCATGTAACCTGAAACACAGCTCATTTGTTTAGGCCCTATAAGTTAATACTGTCTGCTATTGTAATTTAGTGATCAATTTATTGTCGCGCCCGCTTAAATTTCGGAAAGCGCGATATAGCTTGCAAGTCGTTTCTGTAAACTTGTAAACAGTTTTGGTGTTGCATTATTAAAACTGAATAGTGTATTATAATATCTAGGTTTACTCCAGTTGAAGTGAATGGGATTGATCCATGATAATTCTCCGGCCAATCCATTCGTCAGAAAATGATTTTCACACTAGTCTGTTTATTAAGAGTTTGTTTTTTTTAATATGAAAATACAGTGCAGATCCTGATGAGACAGCACGTAAGCCGGCTCATCTGAAACTACATAAAGTTTTCAAGCATTGCTGTAGAGTCTGTGGTGTTAAACATGTTAAAAGGGTTAATACCGGTATGTGGCTAATGACCGGTATGTGGCTATTGACATTAAATCATAATTAGGATATATTAACTCCCAATTAGCAGATGTATCTCCTAAGTAGGAGTTACTATATACTAATTGGGAGTCAATATCTCCTAATTAGGAGTTAATATATCCAAATTAGATGATACTAAGTACTAATTAGGAGATATTATCTCCTAATCAGGAGTTAGTATCTCCAACTTATGAGATAAAGATAATTTAGCATTGGCACCAGGACGTTTCCATACACGTCTGAACTTAACGTATTCACACACATGTCCAGCATAGCACATACGACGAAAACCACAAATTATTCCAATGTGGTGTAACAACGATGTACAATAAAGTGTTACATTGGCATTGTCATATGATACTACATCACTAATGTGTGTGTTACAAATGTGTGTGTTACAAATGTGTGTGTTACAAATGTGATATCGAATGGTGTCCACTAATGGTGATATATAACTATAAGCTGTCAAACAGATGTCAAAACCATGTCCACTAAATAAAGGTTAATACCTCATTAAGCTGTCCACTAAGGCAAATATACTACTAAGCTGGCATAAATATGTCCACTAAGGTCAATATACCACTAATAAGCTGTGGCAAAGATGTTCACAAAGGTAAATATACCCCTAAGCTGACACAATATGTCCACTAAGGTCAACATACCACTAAGATGTCACAAAGTTGTCCACTAACGTCAATATACTAATAGGCTGTGACAAAGATGTCCAATATGGTCAGTATACCCCTAAGCTGTCACAAAGATGACCACTAAGGTCAATATACCACTACGCTGGTATAAATATATCCAGTAAGGTCATTATACCACTAAGCTGTGACACATATGTCCACGAATGTCAATATGCTACTCAGCTGTCAAAACTATGTCCGTAAGGTTAATTTACCCCTAAGCTGTTACAAAGATGTCCACTAAGGACAATATACCCATAAGTTTTCAAATAAAGATGTCAACTATTGGCATTATGCCTACCAGTACCTATAAACCGTCACAAAGATGTCCACTAAGGTCACTACATCCTAAGCTGACACACAAATTACCACTACGGTCAGAATACCACTAAGCTATCACAAAAATGTCCAATAATGTCAATAAACCCATTATGTGTCAACAATGAGAAATAAAGAACATATTTACAATGTTTAAATCAGTAAAATAGTGTATCCTCAGAATGAGACTGGCTAATGCACCGTCGATGTGTGAACCATTAAAGGTACATGCCCACTCAGTAGGCACAACATGTTCTTTATAGGAATTAAATAAGTGTTTAACTGTGTCATTATTCCACCAGTTCTAAAATTTACGAGTACCCGCTATACAGATACATTGTATAATCATTTCGTAATATTTATGTTGCTGATAGTGACGCGAGGTTGTATCAGGCTATGTTCATAGGCAAATGAGGCATGATTTCTTTTAATTAAGTATACTAAATAAAAGCGTCAACTCTTGAAAACATAATATATGATCATTGTACATCAAAATACCACTGTCATATCTAACGAATGGGCGAAAACAATATGCCTCCCTATATTATAACCTAACACGTGTGCATGTACCTTTAGTTTAACCTTTAACCTTGTACCGTTAACGGATATGGAATATATGAAGTCAATCTCCATCCTTAATATACAAGCACAAACTGTCTATGAATGGCTAAGGCGATTATTCATGATTAGGCTATGTTATTGTTGGCTCGTACGCATTTGTCACATTTAATGAGTATAATCTGACCAGGTGATAACAATTATGTATGCATACCCTTACCTTCATGTCATATTGTATCTAAACATATTAAACTTAACCCTTACACCGCTATCTTAATTTTTGTTGTCTGCTGTTTATTTTATATTTTCCATTCGTATCATCCATTACGCAAACACGTCTTATTTTAAATTAATAAATCACTGGACTACTTTCGACAAGGGAGATAATAAATATACACCACTATCACGTATGAAAACCATTTTCATTTGTAAATAGTTTTAATCTATCTCCTGTGATATGTAATGATACATTTAATACTGTGTTATGTTATAGGTACTAATACATGTTGTTTCAATAGAGTATAGCTTACAAGATAACGTTGTAGACGGAGTTGGAACTAATTTAATAATTATTACGTTAACATGTTTGCGTAATACTGATTGTACTTTTGTACAAATGTAATCATCGTGAATGGTACAATTATAGTACCAGGTCGCCGACTTTTATGATTGAATTACCGATTCCCGAAAGGGTCGGTGGCTCAAACCTCGACTTGGTACATATTATTTTTCCCATTCATTTTGTGATTTTAATAATTGTTTACTGTCCCAAAATATATTTATTTGGCTGTCTCACAATTAATATTGCATTATATTTTGGCTCTTTTAGAATAAGCTAAATGTCATCCATCTGATAATAAAACTGTTCGAACTGCGCTGGTTTTCACAGAGCGCGGCCCATATGTGTATTTAGCTTAGTTTAAAACAATATTTATTTCATGCAATATGATATGGTACATCATTACATGTGAATTGTACATGTATTTGAAAAGAAGCTAATAGCTTATATGAATTCATATCATACGTATGTCAAGAAGCATGATCACGTGGTTACAACAACAACAACGTCGCCCACTCCAAAGTAAGTATTTGATATTTTCCTTAATATGTAACGGATTTTGATGAAATATGGCGCAGCAAAGGCGTCTTCTTGAGATACATTTGGTGGTCCAGGGAGCTTGGCACAGACTTATGTCGTTTTTGTAAAGAATCGATTTCCGTGTTTTTGGCCGAAAATACAGAGACAACTAAATGCAGCTTAACAAGACACGTTTGATGCGCCATATTTCATCAAAATCCGTTACGTAATAAGGACAATATAAAATAATACGTACTTTCAATCGGATGTATTCTGGAAGTTTCAGTACTTGTTGTTGTTGTTACACCTTGTATGTGTATTTAATTTTGTTGTGCACAAAATGGCAGTGTGTTGATAAAGTGTATTATTAAAGTTATAATTCACTAGAGTAATAAATATGCAAAATAGAACGCTACAGAAACATGCTGGATTGTCAGTACAGCTTCTTTGCTTATACAATAAACATAGTCTAACATTCGTGGTGATATAGAGAATAGTAGGTTAGTGCCGTGAATGGGAAAACATATGTGGCAAGGCTCAGAAAACGGGATGGGCGAGGCTCTGCCGAGCACATCCCGTTTCCTGAGCCGCGCCAGATATTTTTTCCCATTCACGGCACTAACCTACTATTCTATTTATCCCGTCAACACCTACAAATGGCTGTAAAATGCAAAAATTGTATTGACTGGATATCAAAAATGTTTCACGGCACATACGCACCTGTGTTGACGGGATAATTAATTATATTTAGTTAGCTCGTTGACTGATTTCATAAATAAATCAGCATAGCCTAATTTCTCAATAAATCAGCCAACTATAGTTTTATTGAGAAACGATGCTATGCTGATTTTCGGTTAAATATTTTACCTGTACACGTGGAATGTTACATAAGTTATAGTTGGCTGATTTATTGAGAAACGAGGCTATGCTGATTTTTGTTTATAGTTTAACTTATTAAATCATCACGCATGTAACATCCCACGTGTACAGGTAAACTATCTAACATACATTTGGAGACATATGAATTGAGACTTAGAAATATTCATGAAAAAATACATATAAACATTTTACAGGTTAAAATAAAACACAATAGACCCACCTTATATGAGTTCTCGCTGCTAAACGTCTTAGCGCTTTGTGTTATAGTTACGGATATGTACTTTCCTTGTTAGAGGTACCCAAGTGTAGCAGAACATAGTTAAAGGTACATGCCCACTCAGCAGGCTCAAGTTGTTCTTTATAGCAATTAATTAGGTGTATAATTGTGTCACTGTTCCATTAGTTAAAAAACAATGCGAGTGCCCGCTATACAGATACATGTATAATCATTTAGTAATAATATTTTATTGATAGTGTCTCGCGGCGGTATCAGACTTTTTTCATATGCAAATAAGGCATGATATTCTTTAATTATTTATACTAATTAAATGCGTCACTTGAACAAAATAATATTCTCCACGTATTATAAAATATGATCATTGCACATCAAAACATACATAAAGAGAATAAATAATAATATCTGTTAACATTTTAAGGAAACACGGTAATCGATCCTTATATCAGTGTGGAAATTTACGTCTGATATAAAATGTGAATGAATGTTTATTTTGCCAGAAAATGTCTCTGATATAAAGAACAGTTTGTGCAGACTGAGTGGGCATGTACCTTTAAATGTAGGATAGTCTGATAAACTTATGTGCATTACGTGCATACCGGCCTAGGTGTCAGATAACATATCCAAGCTATCATAATTGATATTGGCAAGTATGCGACCCTATTGGTATTCCATGGCATGCAAATATGTAAATGTGGCCGTCCTACTGCAACATGATACAAAACTTCCCAGTTCCCTGTTCTCAACTCGTGACCACATGCACTTTGTAGTATGCACGACAAAACGCTCTTTACATCACACACAGTTTTTGCTCTGATATTAATTATCTAGAAGGTAGGACACTCGCCATTTGTTCAACCAACGACTAGAGTACCTTGGGCCCAACTCGCCAATTCAGCAATTGTAACGCGCGAGAAGGCCGGGACCATGCTGGTCCCGGCCTTCACGCGCATTACAATTGCTGAATTGGCGAGTTGGGCCCAATATGTACTCTAGTACCACTTCTGTTGGTTGAACAAATTAAATTAATACTCTTCCGTTGGTTGAAAAGACATGCGAATGTCCTACCTTGTATCTATATATACAGCATGGGAGTAAAATTGGGTTTGATTTAAGGACTGACTATATAGACTATTACCTTTTGTTTCAAATGTAGCAGACTCATACATGTGACTGAATATCTATTTAAAGTATATATTCTTAGCATATATTATACAGAGCATTAAGCTGATATCTTCGCCAATTTAGTTGGTACGTGCTATCGGACAGTTTCACCACTTGGCACGTACAGCCAATACTATGGCAGCAAATCTAATAACATTTGGTGCAATACATCCCAGATATATAGGACGACAGCGCCATATACATATTATTTCAGCGGACTACACAAAACGCGAGATAGTTGAGCTTTTCTACCATCACTCACAAAATATGCAATGGACACATTTTCAATGTGTAAAATGTCAAAGTGATGCACTGTTTATTATTATAAGTACATCTGCCACAGGTAAAAGCTGTATTTACATAGCAGACAAGTAGACAGTAGTGACAATACATTCACATAACTGATTACAAGTCACTGGAATCGATGCAGTATGTATGGTAATACGGGTATATATTTACAACACTGTGTATTGTTCTTACTGTTACACAGTCTTTACTGAATTCTCAAACATTTTAACAAAGGGTCAACATACCCTTCATACATCAGACATTGTATATAAATTTGATGAAAACAATGCATAGCACGCTGTAGTCTGATGTATCCCCATCATGTTGCACCAACTTTTATTCATGTGTTGTCATATTATTAGTGGTATGTGTCAAACCCAATAAGAGGCAAAACTGGCCGATGGCTTGTACACACTAAGATGGCCCACATGACAACTCCATGCACTGTGTGGGATATAGTAAGAAGAGAATGTTCACATGTATGTTATGCATATATCCCATCACATTCACAAAGCAATTATGCATGAATCAGTGTATGATCAGGGGCCCCATGGAGGCATCTGCCGTTCATACCACAAATTGCCTGTGCTTGTTACAGTACACTTAATATATATCATACGGGATACTTTACATTCCTGTCACGAGATGGCGAGACTGTGAGAACACTACGCGAGATAGCGGGAACGCGAGGCGGGAAGTGATTCCAATCTCGCATTCCCTCCCCGCATTCCCGCCCCGAAGTCAGGCCTCGTGTAGTGTTCTCGCAATCGCGCCTCGCTTTTTCACAAGGTGTATGATCACGTGGTACTAAAACAACAACAAGTACCGATTCAAAGTACCTATTCTTTTATAGTGTCCTTATTATGTAACGGATTTTGATGTAATATGGCGCATCAAACGCGCCTTTGCATTTGGTGGTCTCTTTATTTTCGCCCAAACTTCTGTCGTTTTTGCGAAGAATCGATTTCCGATTCTTCCCAAAAACGACATAAGTCTGTCCTAAACTCCCTTGAACACCAAAATGCAGCTCATGAAGACGCGTTTGCTGCGCCATATTTCATCAAAATCCGTTTAATATTAAGGAAAATATCAAATAATACTTACTTTGGAGTGGGCGACGTTGTTGTTGTTGTAACCACGTGACCATGCACCTTGACACTGAGGACACCTTGGAGGTACATGCCACTCAGTAGACACGAAATGTTCTTTGCAGGAATTAAATACAGTCGAACCTCCCCGAACGGCCACCTCTCTACAACAGCACCCTCTTTATAGCAATCACTATTTTATATCCTAAATGGATGATTTCCTCTGTATCTAACCCTTAGACTGCTGAGCCCGAAAAATGTTGTTTGCTGTTGCTTTGCCTTCTTTCTCCATACAAACATGTTTTGACAGCATTTTAGAATCATATCCATTGGAAATGATTCTAAAATGTTGCCAAAGCATGTCTTTGATTGTAATTATCGAAGAAAGTAAATAAACAGCGGACGACAAAATTTATTTCAGCATTAACCTCCCTACAGCAGCCACCTCTCTACAACAGCCAGTTTTGCGTATTCACATGGGTGGCTGTTGTAGAGAGGTTGCATTGTAAGTCTATAATTGTGTCACTATTCCACCAGTTCTAAAAATTACGAGTGCCCGCTATACAGATATAATCAGTTAGTAATATTTATTTTACTGATAGTGACGCGCGGTGGTATCATGAGGCATGATATTTTTTAATTATTTATACTAATTCATGTATAATGTTTTCTGCAGATTATAAAAGTATGGTCATTGCACATCAAACATTAAATACCGAGAATAAATAGTAATGTCCGTTAACATTTCAAGGAAACACTGTTATCGCCCCTGATATCAGTGTGGAAATTTACACCTGATATAAAATGTATAATAATGCCAATCAATACGTGGGATAATGGTGAATGGATGTTTATTTTGCAAGAAAATGCCTCAGATGATGTAGCTGATATAAAGAACATTTGTTCCTACTGAGTGGGCATGTACCTTTAATACATGCTACATGCGGAATACAAATGTATACACAGGTTACATGTACATAACGATGTTAATAATTGGTCATTTAGTGACGTTCTTCTGCTTTTCATGGCTATTATTATTTCTCTAATTTCTTTCTGGTTTCTCAACATTATCAGGACAATTGTAACCACCCTGACCACCTGTGCTACATGTACCCATGTTTTACCGTAGCCCAAAATGTTCTATCTGTAACGCAGGGCGACTTACAAGTTTTACCGTTCATATACATTTATACTGACACGTAAGTGTTCATTTGGATAGTACGGAAACCCACAGGGGACGTATACAACTTTTTGTATTAATTCGTTCCCACGAAATAACAATTCGTTACTTCAATCCAACAATTCGTTCCCTCGAAATAACAATTCGTTCTCACGATATAACAATTCGTTCCGCCGAATTAACAATTCGTTCCCACGAAATGACAATACGGTCCCTTCATGAAACGATTCGTTCCCACGAATTAACAATTCCTTCCCCCGATATAGCAATTCGTTCCCACGAATTAACCTTTCGTTCCCGTGGGAACGAATTGTTAAATTGAGGGAACGAATTGATAATTCGTGGGAACGAATTGTTAATTCGTGGGAACGAATTGTTAAATTGAGGGAACGAATTGTTATTTCGTTGGAACGAATTAATAAAAAACAAATAATTATACGTCCCCTGCGGGGCTCCGTAGGATAGAGCAGCAATAGAAGAAATAGAGAATAGTAGGTTAGTGCCGTGAATGGGCAATACCTGAGAAGAAACATAACTTCCGTGTTTGTTATACCTCGTACGTGGTCCTAAATGGGTAACCGACACTTTTTCGAATTTATAGTCGCGTATGGTGGTCGCCAATTTTGTGAGATCTGTAAGATCTAGTTTCCGTAGTTTTTATCAACGGCGTATACAAGGGGTGTTGATAAAATACCCGGACAAGTCCTAGATTTGTCATCTTTTATCGCATGTCAACCAAATTTGGATATCTCGTAGTCTTTCCAAGTGTTTCCCATTAGGCCAAGACAAAGTATGAAAATAATGTTTATTGCAGTTGCTATTAATGTAACGTTATGTTTTGGATTGCGGCCCAAGTAACGTAATTCTGTATTAATTTAAAATAAGGCAGAGTGTTGGCGTTTCCCTGTTGCTTGCTGCTGTCTGAAACAATTTCGGGAAAAAATAGCGACATTATTTAACATTTCGTATGCGACGACATATTTTAAAGCAGGAAGTAGTCCGCTTATAACATTAACTTTGTAGCAAAACACGACATCGGGCAGATTGTGTAGCGTGATACCTTATAATTGTCGCCGTGTGTCTTTCTTGAGGATTGCATTACCATCGCCTGATTCAGACATACATTATTATGCAGTCAAGTGATACGCTGATGATTCGATACTACAAATCGTGGGAAAAGCAAGTTTATGACCATCAAATTTCCAATTAATTTCAAGACTTTTCGAAAACTCCACCGACCTCACTGTGTGTTTTGTGCATTATGTATTGCTTATACACAAACAATGAAGGAGCTGCATTGAAATCACTGATTCTGAATCTATTAGTGAGATTTGTATGCATTTGTTTTGCCAAATTCAATACAAACCATGGATATATATATGTCATTATATTGTAAGGTTCAGTGATTGTGGCCATGTGTCCTTTGTCCCTTGTTGCCAAGCGCGGATCCAGGATTTCAGGTTAGGGGGTTGGGGGCGTAACTCTTTTGCAATACTTGACTATATTATCGGAGCTCGGGATAGCGCTAGGGGGGTCCGGGGCATATCCCCCCCCCCCCCGGATATTTGTTTTGAAATATACATCGCATTTCCTCCAAAAAACGTGCCTTGTAACTTGTATAAAATCTTTACTCGGCGAATTTTAGGGGGGGGCGCGCGCCGGGTCCGCCCCCCCCCTCCACCCGCCCCCTGAATCCGCACATGATAACCCCACCCATCTTTAAACACTGCAAACTGTAATGTACTATTATAACATGAGAACATGTTGAATATTTAACCAAGTTACCGACACATGTTGATTAATTTCAGAGGTTACTAGGAGGTTGAGATTCCCATTATTGTTCTCTGTTTGGCAGGTGTTCATTTCTGCCACAATGTGGAAATGACATATTCTGCACCGCATAATCTGATATTTAGTCTGTAAAAAATACTTTAATTGTTGTTACATGTTACTTAAGACTTTATTAAACTTGTTGAATTGACATTCGCTCTCGTATTCTATTATGTTGGTGCGGAACTACCAAACCCGATATCTGGATAATCATCCTGACAAAAACCGGACTGCAGGTTCCTTACAATATAGTTGAGTGTCTACCTCCGCTTATGGTAAAATGAGTGGCATTAAATGGCATATCATTCGCTAAGTACTGGACTGAATTGTGCAACAGTGTCTCAATTTACCAATATAATAGATGGTAATATCGTTGGCATACACTAGGTTGTTCATATTTAAGATTATTTAGGATTCAAGGTGCAAGCGAGGACTTCGCTGATATGTATAGCCAGTTAAATTATGCGTTCACCATTTTGAATTCATAAGGATAACCGACGAAAAAGACAATGTCAAAGAACGACAGTTAGGTGCCAATCCACAGCGCTTGAAACATTTCTAAGTCATTGATGTTGCGAGGAACTAATGTTAACTGACACCATTAAACGTAAATGGGAGGGCAAAACTTTTACAGCGACGCTGCAAACGTCGTTTTTCCGACGTCGTTTACCGCTTTTCATGACGTTGTCATTAAGCCCGGTTTTCGTATGGCGCGGCCCATATATAGTAAATACATGGTTAGTGCCGTCGAATATAAAAAATTATTACTTTTTCAGCAGTGAAATATTTCACTGCACGTGCTTTCACCAGTGAAAATATAGCAAAAAAAATGAAAACGATGGGAAATTTAACGAAACGAAAAAATAACAAAAACATTTATTTTGGTTTGGTTACCAACGCAACCATACTAAATTTCGACCAAAATATTTTTTTTTGCAGAAAGCTGGTAAATTAGTCATAACGAAAAATAAATAGAAAATAAAAAAAAATAAAAATTATGTGTTGGTTGCCATGGTACCCATGTTTTCATAAAAAAAAGTAATACACAGGATATTCAGATTTTTGCAACGAATATCACATATATGTTCATCTCGTGGTGTCATATGTCCATATTTCACTCGTGCTTCGCACTCGTGAAATACGGACATATGACACCACGAGATGAACATATGTGATATTCGTTGCAAAAATTTGAATATCCTCTATTTAATATTTAATATATTCGGTTGTGCCTTAGACAGCTTTATTGGGGCGAGCTTTAGCGAGCCCCTATAAAGTTGTCGAGGCGAACCCAAATATATTTTATATTCTACGGCACTAATCATGTATTTAATTTATACCGCATACTAAACGTAATTGCTTGAACGTGCGTGACGTCATGTTTTGACGTCATTCACTCGCCATGTGTCACAAATCCAGTGACGTGATTCAAATCAAAATGGCGGCGTCCACGCTAGGTAGATTCAGTATTGTATCTGATTAAATATCCGATTAAATATCCGATTTATTTACGATGAGCATTCAATATTGGCTCGAGTTAGACTACACAGTTGTCATAATAAGCATTGCATACACAATGGACATGTCCATGTAGTCGGTTACGTCGCATATACTGTTACTGTAAAGATGGACAAAATTCAGCCGCACCGACAGCGACTTCGATTTTAAAATTAGACTGACGGTACATGCCCATGCAGTAGGCACAAACTGTTCTTTATAGGAATTAAAGAAGTGTATAATTGTGTCACTAGTCCACCAGTTATACAAATACAAGTGCCCGCTATACAGATATAATCAATTAGTAATATTTAGTTTACTGATAGCGACGCGCGGTGGTATCAGGCTAGTTTCATAATGCAAATGACAGATTATCAAGTATGATCATTGCACATCAAAATATAAATAGAATAAATAGCATACAGAGAATAAATAGTAATTTCCGTTAACATTTTAAGGAAACACGGTTATCGCCCCTGATATCAGTGTGTAAATTTACGGCTAATATAAAATGTATAATAATGCCAATCAATACATGGAATAACGGTGAATGAATGTTTATTTTGCCAGAAAATGTGTCAGATGATGTCTCTGATGTAATTAACGTTTTGTGCCTACTGAGTGTACCTTTAAGCTACTACAGCTATAACATATTCGGTTACTTCAGATATACACAGCATTTATTCAAACCCTTTAGTATGCTTTTCTAATGGTAATGGTTGTGAAACTAAGTGTAGTGTGTCTTATTTTCATGTTAATTTCAACTAAAAATAGTTTTATCCATTAATCATGTTGATATTCGATCAGACGTTTTGTTATCCGTATCCGGATCCTGTAATGCTAGACGATATTATTCATACAAAAACGTGATCAGGAAGTTTTATATCTTTTTTTTGCTTTCCATAATGCAAATTTTCTATTTATATTATCACAATACACACTATTTTATTTGATCAAAATCCGAGGACTTTGTATTTCATTTTACTTGATATGTATACTATAATATAATGTGATACACAGGGGAGATTCTTCATAAATTAAATGAGCTAAATGCCAATAATCACACGTTGTGCTATGACCAACTGCACAGTTGATTCACCAATAATTTGACATTCCGAAGATTCCTGTGGATATGATATTAGATATTTAAACGTTTGTCCACACTGCTATGTTTTCATTGACAATGCTGCTACAACCTTTGACGATTAACACGTAAGTATAACTGAAATGAACTGTTTCATGTTAAGTTTGAGACTTCCACTATGCAGAAAAGGGGTCATTTTGCAAAAATAAAAAATATCCTCAAGTGGTGCAGATCACTGTCCATGATACTAATGTCTCCAACATGTGTTGCCTTGAAATATCATCCCATCGTATCTATGTCGTATATTAACATGACACACACGTCAGTGTGCATTCAGATTTAAGCTTTTCATATTCAGACAACAGAAATGTAGAATGATCATAACATCGTTCCGCTTACAGCTGTACTTGGACCACCTGTTGAAAAAAACGGACCTTACAATATCTGCAATAAATGTACGATCGGCGACCCATATCATGTCGGTATTCGAGAAAGGATTCCCTAGTGACTGAATGGCGGACATCCTATGTTCTGATCAGACGGCGCATATGCACAGATGAGACATCGTAACATCCATGGCTTTGTTGTTTTTGCAGGTAAATGTTGTGATAAATGTTAATGTTATACATTACATGTATATTAGAAAGAAATAATTGAGCAATAAACTGAAAATTCGCGTCGAGTTAACCAGATCTGAAATATATAGTTGTGCGGGAAACCGGGCCCAGGCTACAACGGTCAACAAATATGCTGCCGACCATCTGGATGTAAATAAAAAATGTAGCTTACACAGAGTTTTCACCTGTAAATGGTGGTCGATAGCAGTTAATGTGGACAATTATATGTAAACTGTGTCAATGAAAATATTATATGTCAAAATAGCGGAACATAAACAAGAGGGCCATGATGGCCCTAATTCGCTCACATGACTCCAAGAACACCAGAGGAGAATGTGACATTGAGTTCATATGTGTTTAAAAAAAATTGTGCTATTTTTAGATGGCGGTCATCTTGGATTAAGCGATGACTCATTTTACCAAATCTGAAAATGCTTCACCAAGGATCTTAATTTATATGAAGTTTGGCCAGCATCAGCCATGTGGTTCCTGAGAAAAAGACGTTCAAAATCTTGAATAAATGGACCTTTTGGAGGCCATCATGAATGACATAATCATCCGATTCTGACAAATATTGCACCAGAGCAATCGCCTCATCGATACCTTCAATTTGATATATGACATGAGCATATTTGGTCAAAAATAAAATTTAACCCCACGGGCCACGCCCATTTTTGACCCCGGGGTCACCATTTTAACACCTTTGAAAGAGCATTGTACATCAATCATTCCTACCAAGTTTGTCGAAATCTTTCGTGCAGTTCATGAGAAGAAGAATTTTTAAGAATTTGTGCCATTTTTAGACGGCGGCCATCTTTGATTAGCGACGACCTCCGTTTTAACAAATCTGAAAGGCCTTCACCCATGGACCATAACTGTGAAGTTTGGCCACCATGGGCCAAGCGGTTCGTGTGAAGAAGAATTTTGAAATCTCTAATAAAAGAACAACCTTTTGACCTTTCGGCTGCCATCTTGGATGACATGACCATCCAATTTCGACACAAAAATTACCAAAGCGATCGCCTCTTTGATACCTTCGATTTGATATAGACATGACCATATTCGGTCAAAAATAAAATTTGACCCAATTTGACCCCACGGACCACGCCCATTTTTGACCTAGGGTCACCATTTTAACAACTTTGAAAGAGCATTGTACATCAATCATTCCTACCAAGTTTCGTCGAAATCCGGCACGGCAAGTGGTTCATGAGAAGAAGATTTTTTAAGAATTTATGCTATTTTTAGACGGCGGCCATCTTGGATTAGCGATGACCTCCTTTTTAACAAATCTGAAAAGGCTTCACCCATGAACCATAACTTTTAAGTTTGGCTACCATGGGCCAAGCGGTTCATGTCAAGAAGAATTTTGAATTCTCTAATAAAAGAACGACTTTTTGACCTTCGGCGGCCATCTTGGATGACATAACCATCCGATTTCGACAAAAAATGCACCAGAGTGATTGCCTCGTTGATACGTTCGATGTGATATATGAAATGACCATATTTGGTCAAAAATACAATTTGACCCTAATTTGACCCCACGGGCCACGCCCATTTTTGACCCAGGGGTCACCATTTTTACAACTTTGAAAGAGCATTGTACATCGATCATTTCTACCAAGTTTCGTTGAAATCCGGTTGGCAGTTTTTGAGAAGACGATTTTTGAAGAATTTGTGCTATTTTTAGACGGCGGCCATGTTGGACAACGTAATGAAGTCATTTTAACAATTTTGTAATCTCCCTACCTAAGGACCATGACCATGAAGTTTGGGGACTATAGGCCCAATGGTTACCGAGGAGAAGACGTTTGAAAATGTTCACGGACGACGGAGACGGACGACGGACGACGACGGACGACGACGGACACATTGTGGTAACAACAAATATCAATAACAGACAATCATTTTTATATGTGATATCGGCAGCAAAATAATAAAAGAAAATTACTCTTACGCCATTATTGCTAATAAAAACATAATATAAGATGTGCCCGTTTCGAATAAAAATGGTGGATTTCGATCGTACGACCGTCATGGTACTTAGGTAGGGAGATTACAAAATTGTTAAAATGATGTCATTACGTAATTCTGTTCGTTAGACAGGCAGGGGTGTAACTGATTTCAGTTACGTTCGAAATAACCTGATACAGTTATTTCTTCTAGTTGTGTGAGATTTGCATCCCTTCCGTTGTAAAATTGTAATTAACCTGTATGAGTTATTTTCAGTATCTATCATTTTCTACACAATTTAAAAGGGAGGTAACACAACATCAATTGTTGACTTAACTATAGTTTACAGCGTGGTGTTAATTCCCTTGTTCATTTTGATACCACTTTGGCCATAACCGTGATAATCATGATAGCGATGGTGAATTGTATTCGGTTGCATCCCTATAATTCGATGACATGTTAAACATGTTGAAAATTTGGATGTTCGTTGAATTGGTTTAACTGTGACTCTCACTGCTCCAGCATCTAAAAAGAAAACAAGTATTCTCAACTCTACGACATGTTCATTGATGTTTCACTCTATATATCTGGCATGTTCATCATTTGTATTATATCTTACGACTAATACCATGATCAGGATCGTAGAAAAAATACAAACGATACACATCTACAGTCTGTTCCACGTTTTGCATGCGGACACGGTACATGTATCTGTCTATATATGTGACTGTGACTGGAGAAATGGGGCTTATGGGTTTTCCGACCAGTGTAGATCCAGATCAGCTTGTGCATCCGCACAGTCTGATCATAATCTGTACTGTTCGCCATTCCGCCAATGAAACACCCACACAGCTTATACCAAGCAAACAAGATCATTATCAGGTTACATAAGTGTTCAGTGACTTCTTCAAGCTACATTTACCCCAAAACCACAGAATGATGACTAGCATGAGTCAAATAACCCAAATAGAACAGGCATTGTACATCATGTACGGGTTTTCAGAAAATCATGAATACATTTCTCACAGCACAAGTGGTTGGTACAACTCCCGAGTTGGTTAACACACGCATTCATGATCATAATGAACATACATGGGATTCACATATGCTAACACATTTATATTTTCGTTATGTTTCTGATACTGTGCATGCAATTCCCAATTACTATGTATAATTTGGCATACATGTATTGTATTAGAATAACCCCTGACAGCTATTTCGAATAACTTCCTCAAATTATGTTGAAATTCAACAAGGTTCGTATGTGTTTTTGACAAACATAACCTCTACCAGTTATGTGTAATAACTCTCACGTTATCTTGAAAAACAGCCCATAGCTGGGTTTCACATATATGCATAACATGTAGATATACACATGACTGACACACATGTCTTCACGATGTTGCACATGCAATTTCCATATACCATGGCAGGCATGCACTATATTATAATAACCCGCAACAGTTATTTCGAATAACTTCCTCAAGTTATGTAACACATTTCGTATTTGTTTTTGACAAACATAACCTCTGTCCGTTATGTGTAATAACTGTCTCACGTTATCTTGAAAAAAGAACCCATAGCTGGGTTTCACATATGCTCATAACATGTAGATATACACATGACTGAGACACATGTCGAGTTATCTTCATGATGTTGTACACGCAATTTCCATATACCATGGCAGGCATGCATTATATTAGAATAACCCGTGACAGTTATTTCGAATAACTTCCTCAAGTTATGTTGACATTCAACAAGGTTCGTATTTGTTTTTGACAAACATAACCTCTACCAGTTATGTGTAATAACTCTCACGTTATCTTGAAAAACAGCCCATAGCTGGGTTTCACATATGTATATAACATGTAGATATACACATAACTGACACACATGTCTTCATGATGTTGCACATACAATTTCCATATACCATGGCAGGCATGCACTATATTATAATAACCCGCAACAGTTATTTCGAATAACTTCCTCAAGTTATGTAACACATTTCGTATTTGTTTTTGACAAACATAACCTCTGTCCGTTATGTGTAATAACTGTCTCACGTTATCTTGAAAAAAGAACCCATAGCTGGGTTTCACATATGCTCATAACATGTAGATATACACATGACTGAGACACATGTCGAGTTATCTTCATGATGTTGTACACGCAATTTCCATATACCATGGCAGGCATGCATTATATTAGAATAACCCGTGACAGTTATTTCGAATAACTTCCTCAAGTTATGTTGACATTCAACAAGGTTCGTATTTGTTTTTGACAAACATAACCTCTACCAGTTATGTGTAATAACTCTCAAGTTATCTTGAAAAACAGCCCATAGCTGGGTTTCACATATGTATATAACATGTAGATATACACATGACTGACACACATGTCTTCATGATGTTGCACATACAATTTCCATATACCATGGCAGGCATGCACTATATTATAAAAACCCGCGACAGTTATTTCTAATAACTTCCTCAAGTTATGTAACACAGTTCGTATTTGTTTTTGACAAACATAACCTCTGTCAGTTATGTGTAATAACTGTCTCACGTTGTCTTGAAAAACAACCCATAGCTGGGTTTCACATATGCGCATAGCATGTAGATATACACATGACTGAGACACATGTCGAGTTATCTTCATGATGTTGTACACGCAATTTCCATATACCATGGCAGGCATGCATTATATTAGAATAACCCGTGACAGTTATTTCGAATAACTTCCTCAAGTTATGTTGACATTCAACAAGGTTCGTATTTGTTTTTGACAAACATAACCTCTACCAGTTATGTGTAATAACTCTCACGTTATCTTGAAAAACAGCCCATAGCTGGGTTTCACATATGTATATAACATGTAGATATACACATGACTGACACACATGTCTTCATGATGTTGCACATACAATTTCCATATACCATGGCAGGCATGCACTATATTATAAAAACCCGCGACAGTTATTTCGAATAACTTCCTCAAGTTATGTAACACAGTTCGTATTTGTTTTTGACAAACATAACCTCTGTCAGTTATGTGTAATAACTGTCTCACGTTGTCTTGAAAAACAACCCATAGCTGGGTTTCACATATGCGCATAGCATGTAGATATACACATGACTGAGACACATGTCGAGTTATCTTCATGATGTTGTACACGCAATTTCCATATACCATGGCAGGCATGCATTATATTAGAATAACCCGTGACAGTTATTTCGAATAACTTCCTCAAGTTATGTTGACATTCAACAAAGTTTGTATTTGTTTTTGACAAACATAACCTAAACCAGTTATGTGTAATAACTGTCTCACGTTATCTTGAAAAATAAACAACCAATAGCTGGGTTTTCACATATGCGTATATACATGTAGATATAGGACTTGACTGACACACATGTTGAGTTATCTTCATGATGTTGTATATGCAATTTCCATGTACTATGTATAGTTTGATTGTGGACACATTATATTTTCAGGGCTAGGCGAACGCTTGTTAGTTATTTTGAATATAACTTCCTCAAGTAATGTTGACATTCAACACAGTTTGTGTTTGTTTGAGACAAAAATAACATATGCCAGTTATGTGTAATCACGTCCTCAAGTTATAATCAGAAAAGCAACCATACGACCATGGTGACTAGCATCAGTCGAGTAACCAAAATCGAAGAGGTGTCATCATGATCATAGATACACTATGTACATTATGTCAGAAAGCAATGAAAACCTTGCTCACTGCACGTGTATTATGTGCCATAGGGGTGTATAAGACAAGTCGTCACTGTCATGATGTACATACTCATGTAAATGCTAACCACATACTTGATGTCTGTGTTTCACATATGCGTAGACCTTCGCCATGTTCATGATGTGGTACACGCACTTTCCATATACCATTTTAGCATAAACAAATGTATGCACTATTTACTTACATGGCTAGGATAACAGTGCAAGGTAATTTAAATAACTTCCTCAAGTTACGTCGACATTCAACAAATGTCCTGTTACTTTTGGATACAAATAACCTATGCCAGTAAAGTGTATCTCTGTCGTAACAGCATTTGATCACGATTCAAATGGTAGTCAAAAGTTCAAAACATGTCATTTGGATCTGAGATGTCAACACTACTGGCGTTCACCAACAACATGGTAATTCTTATGACTGTATATGATGTAATCATGGTAATCTGGCAAACATCGTGATCATGGTACTAGCTGTTAGCTGGCCTGCCAGTTCCAGAATAATTTGAAAATTGCTTTTGTAGTAAATTAATAATTTAAAATTATTTTGTAATTTATATGAAAGTTCCTATTATTCCCCATGATTAGCTACATAATTATCTATCAGAATATAATCTACATATTGTGCAAGTTGTGTTTATATTTATTGTTTCCTCAAATATGCATGTTGTGTCTCATTATGATCATCTCTGTGAGGTGGTTCAAACGAATGATCACAACATTGACCTTTGTAGATAATGTAAATGCCGATAAAATGCTTCACCACCGCCAAGTCACATAAACTTAAAATATGTCAGATGTCATCACGTTTGAGGCATTTATTTCCTATACATCAGTTGTATATCATCATGATCATCATGATCATGTACAGTTGCCATATCATGCTATATCCATGCTAGCTACATTATTGTAATATTTAATAACCACTTTGATTATCATTGTTATTCCCATGACTAAACCCTGTGCGTATCCGTCTTTTATATTTGCAGCAGATCAACTGCCCATTTTCCCCCAGAATAATTTGCTCGTACTCGGATGACCGGAACTATGAATCAAACACTGGCATTTAGAGAAATGTTACTATTTCGACACATTTTTGTGCATTATGCATTTATAATCAACATGCGTTCTTCATTTTCTTTTGACAGACATTTGTCTGTAGAATCGTGAATAATTACTGTTAAATCATCATTATAATTCTGGCAATCAGTGTAGACCCTGTTTAGACTGCGCGTTGTATTTTTCATGCACGTTTACATGCATTTTGGCAAACATACAATCACTGTTCCCTGTTGTACAGACCGTTAGCGTGGTTAGCATGACTAGCATGACAGTGTTGGCAGATCTCGGTTTGCGGCGCCGTCCATGCTTTGGAATATATTGAATTCATTAAATTAACATTAGGTCAGTTCCACGGAGCAGATTAGTTTACATTATAGAGTATGCAAAATACATGAATTCCACACGAGCTCCGAATGTTGTGCCAGCCAGCCTAACAAGTCAATCCATCATAGGATTGTGTTTGCTGTCCAATTCCCGTTGCTCTGATTATGGTGCTGTCTAATTCCCCAGGTGTTGACCCTCGCTATCCCCCCCCCCCCCCCCGCATCCAATCCCGCTCATTTGGCGGTAAAAACGTTGATATGCCTATCAATCCCATATGCCAATATGTTTATGTATGTTTATGAAATACAATATTAACTTAACCTATGAACATGATGAACATATATCATTTTGTAGCGCGAAAGTCGCATGTAAAATCAAATATATACATGTACTTATAGTTTTTGAATTCTTCTAGAAAAATAATTTATAATTAAATATAAATGTAATACAACACAAGCATCATTGCAGCACATTAACACATACCTTAAACAAGCAATAACTACAGAAAAGTCGATGACGCACCATCGCAATATACACACGTTTGTCCCTGAATGGCGAACAGTGTGAATATATATGTTGTTACTACCCATTAGAACCGTCTTGGCGAGTGGGTTGAAATTACTGATAACAACATATACTTTTGTTCAGGAAAAAGAAAACTAGTAAGTATTGTCAGTCCGAAAACAATATTCAGCATGAAAAGGATTTATCCAGTGTGAAAAATATAAAGGTGTTGAGCTAGACAGATAACACGGGCCATAATTTGATTACGTAAATACTTGATACCAGAGGTAGTGGCCCATACAATATCACTACATGTACTATATAACTCAGGCCCGTACGCAGAGGGGGTGCGACGGGTGCGTACGCACCCCCTCAACCCTTTCAACACCACAGGCATGTATTGTGGTATTGGCAAAAAGTGTAGATCCAGATGAGCCGGCTCGTGACGAGCCGTCTCATCAGGATCTGCACTTTTTGCAATATACGTAATTTTCATAATTTTAAGAACCATAAAACCTCATGTCCATAAATGGACTGGTCTGAAAATCATTTTGTGATGATTGGAATGGGTTAACATATCAAAATCCATTCCAGTTATTTAGGGGTGAAATAGCTAATCTGCCGAGGTCTGTCCGTGAATGTGCAAAAAAAAACAATTTATAACGCACCCTTCCCCCTAAATTAATTCCTGCATACGGGCCTGTAACTTGATTACTCTTTGAATCATTGTCATCATATTTCACACTTGCATAAACCATGACTCACGGTGTCTGGTGCAAGAACGACAACTCTCACTTTACTGTTGTTTGACTACATGTAATGATGGGTTGTGGCCTAGGGTTAGAACACCGGATTTCCAATCCGGTGGTTGTGGGTTCAAACCTCGCCTAGGGCATCAACAATATTTTCATAGTATGCCCAGCTCACCCGTCTATATATGACCTTAGCTGTTGCTCGGACATTAAACCCATTCACTTGCACTTTCACATTTGACTGCATGTAGGTGGCGAGGGCGATAGACATGCGCTTGTGGACAAGCGACAATTTCTAGTTAATGAAGGATCGCAGCTAGTTGTTTCCTTTTGCAAATATATTAATAGAGATCCGGTCCTATGTTGTAGTCCAGCGTTTTTTTCTTACTGAATAGCACAGAAGTGAGTTTTGCGAACAGAGTAGACCCAGATCAGATTGCACTTGTTTATGCTAATTTCTCTCCTATGTAGCATAGGCATGTGAAAATATTATTTGTGCGTTATATCAGCTGCCCACTTGCTTCCCAGATGGCAGACAAAAACTAACCACACTCGTTGTCGGATCTTATAAACATGCTAAAAGACGCATTGGGCATGTTGGGGTCAGTTGAAATCAATCTTGAACATGTAGCGCCTACATTTTCACAAGACCGATAGTGTCAGCACAGCCAGGATGGGTATACGGCTATAAAACCACAGAGTGCCCCATAAGCAAGTACCTGGGGACCATGTATCAGCACCTTGATGTTCCAGTATTCGTTAGCATAAATCCATTAACCCTTAGAATGCTGGGAACGAAAATTGTTGTCTGCTGTTGTTTTATGTTTTGCCGTTTTCTCAATAAAAACATGGTTTCACAGAATTCTAAAGTGCTGTCAAAGTATGTTTTTTGATAGCAAAAATGGAAAAGAAAAAATATGCAGCAGACCAAAACGTTTATTCAGCAGTGTAAGGGTTAAAAGGTTATACAACTGTAATCAGTTGAAATTCTACAGGACAACCGTGCTAATTGTTTTCTACATAATGTCATAATGTGTAAAATAATTTGCACCATATAAACTGGGCATATAGTGGAACATTTCTAAACCCGACACTCTTGAAGGTCCCCGGATGTCCTGTATGGAGAGCTAAAACTGTAATTCACTGCACACTGCAAGGTTTGTGGTACAGATAAATTACAGTGAAACAGTAAACACACAAGTTTTGTATCTCGTCCGGGTCAGATAGGTTCCTCTTTGTACATGGTTGGTGATCAATATGCTTACGGCATGTGTCATGCTAGCCAATTTTTCACTTGATATTAATATAAATTCATGTCTCACCCACGCCGCGAAATCTGGTTCCGACGGACAAATTAGAACCTTACGCCGTGGACCACCAACAGAGCACCAGATACACACATTCATATTATAGCATAATTATGTTGGTTGCTGATCGCAATATAATGGTACTTATGTTGATGATTTGCATATATAGTTACATTATAAATAGTCGTATTGTACACGTACACTTTCGTTTCCCAGTGAAGTCCAAAGCGGCACATGGATCAGACATTTTTAAAAGGTGTTAAATATCATAATCATACAAGTAGTCGGCTATTTTTTGTGTGATTTGGAGTGCTATATCCGATGAGCATGATGATCAGTGATGAGAATGAAGTGGTGAACAATTTCGACACTGAAGTGATTCCAATGTACAGTATCATTAACTGGAGCAATGCGGTACCTGTTCTCATACATTATGGACACAGGATAGTATTATGGTTCGGTTCAACACTATATTTACTCAAACAATGTTTAATCGTTATAATTATCATCTGATCATGGTTATCATACACTGGGTAGTATGGGTTAATGAGACACTTGTCACTGGTTTGCTTCGTTAATTCACAGTCGCTTATATTTCATGGTATGCTAAAATAGGTGTCACATTTTGTCACAACGTCGTAAATGCGCCTTTTATTTTAACAATTGAAAAAGTTAATCGAACACATTCAGATCAGGCATTCGATGAACTAAATAATATTAAAGTTATACAATGTGTATTTTGAAGTCTTTCTTGTGAAATACAATGTGTGGGATCCGTGTAGAAAATGAATGAAAAGCTGCGCATTTTACAATGTCTTCTGAAAACGTCACACTTTACATATTACGTCGCGAATGTGGCACAAGAAAACAAAATTTGGCGAAGCGAAAGTAATGGCGCCGGTAAAAAAAAGAGCAAAATAGACACTTGTAAGTCTGCTTTTCCCAGGACACGGTCTCTGGGTATTGATAGTCCAGACTGGGTTTTCGCTTGCCGCTTAGCAAGCATATTTCCCTTGTAGAAAATCAATAACGAGTCCACCTGTTTGATTTTGACAGAATCATGTGAAGTTTTAAGTGGTGGTCAATTACTGGTCAATGGATTCTTTACAAAGTTAATTATCATGGTTTATCAACAAGAGGTCACCTCCTGTTGTGGTCTAGGAATTGAATTTCGTCTGGTAAACAGGGAAATATCCGCAGTCGTATTCACTTCAAACAGCTGATGCGTACTTGAGATCCAGCCTCTTTGACACTTGCATGGAACCTAGTGTGTACCAGTTATATTTTAACCCTTAGAATGAGGGAACCAACAGTGTCGTCTGCTGTCTTTATATATGTTGTTTTCTGTCAATAAACCATGGCAGCATTTCAGAAAATGAGAAAGTCAGTGGGTTATATGTCCCCGCAACAGATATGGTCATGTAGGGACGGGATCTCGGTTTGAAGCTTCATCCGACCGGGCAGCAATTCAATGGAAATAATTATAATGTGCAGACAACATTTCATTCAGCATTGTAATGGTTAAAGGCCCTGGGTGGATGAACTGTGAGCAAAACAGTTTTGGAAAATAAAATAGCGTTACAAAGCTAGTTTTGCTAAATATAGCATTCCTATTTCCCGCGCATACCCTCGCGAGTGTGGTCACATGACTGAACACTACATCATCGGCTGCGCCAGCGATATCATTGAGTTCTCGTATTGTTAAATTCAGTTAGTTTAAAATTTGCTTATCATGCACAATTGTTGTGTGTTAAGGTATTACAGTGTTTGTGGTGATTATGTAGAAATGTGCAATGCTGAAATATCTTGTAATACAGATTTTGGACAGTTTCCAGCGGGGGTGTCTATGTGTCTTATCTGCAGCAAAATGGTAGTCGGTGGTAATAGTTAAACTGTAAATCGGTGAAAGGAATTACATCACTTCTAGTGGGATTTGCCAGAAGCTGGCTTAAAATTTGGTTCCAACTTCAATGAAATGATGGCTCCAATCAGTGTGAGCCCTAATAAAAGAGATGCCAAATTTGCTGACCGATAATGCAATTGAAATTACGAAATATGAATGTTATCTTCTTTCTATTGTAGCAGTCACATTTGAAGATAACAGATAAATACCAACTTATCTATCCCAATCCATGACCATGAACATCTGCATGGACCTTGTGCATTCAAATGTAGTATTAATATTATCAACTAGATTGGTCAGTAAGAGAGGATTACAGAATACCTCCTGCGTGGGCCTAGGTACCCCTAAATATGCAAACAAAATCCAAGTGTGTGGGCTTGAGACCTTGACTCTGGACTTAGCGGGGGCGGCGAGGACGTGAATCTTTCACAGTGTGGTAGAGATCCATTAGAGCAATACGTGTGAAGCAGATCCGAGCAAGGAAATAAAAGACATAACCGATTTCTCTGATGTTATGTTTTGTAAAGAGACGAAGTATGTGACCTTGACCTCGAAATCAGCGGGGATTTGTCACAGCATGATAGTAGAGCCTTATAGGAATGCATGCATGAAATATTAAGAATTCTGAGTGCCCGCCATACAGATATAATAATTTAATAATATATATTTTACTGATAGTGACGCGCGGTGGTAATACGCTATTTTCATATGCAACCGGGTTCGTGGTGACCGGGAATGTACCTTTAAAGTCCAGAAAGAATGACAATAATGAAATTTTCGAAATCCAGATTGGGTTTCATGTAGCATTTTATACTTGTTTACATACTCCTTTAGATGTTTGTTAGCATGCTTTTCAAATAGTCACGGTCGTGAACAAAATAACACAGAAGTGTAGTGTGTCTTATTTTGATGTTAATTTCAACTAAAAGTAGTACACGATCAGATGTGTTGCTATCCGGATGCGGATTCTGTAATACTAGACGATATTATTCATACAAATTTTGGAATTGGAAACGTGTATTCATTTTGTATCGTCCACCCGGTGCCCTGAGACAAGAATATCCGTATAGTCACGCGGGGGTTGAATGCTAATGACATTGAACATTAACATGATTAATTTAATAATAATTTTTAAACGAACATTGGGCCACTGAACTGGCATTAGCGTGCAATTCGAGGGTGAAAACCCATTTGTTGACATGATGGCCTGCAATACACCTGAATAATACTTCTAACATCTTCCTGGTATCATGTTTATAATTAATAAATAATTTGCCCAATTTACATCACGTAGACAGTTTTCTGTTCGAAATTCACAAACCTGAAACTAATACATTATGTAAATGCTTTTTCCCTACCGATATTTACTTTGTAGTTGGTATATAACACTAAATTTCTGTAATTTGGAATTAGGTTTTCATCGACAGAAATTGTTACTACCAGGGATAACCCGATTGTCCCTTGCAGGTTGAAATTATGACTGAACAAGTAAAACTACTTTCATATATCCAGCGCACAAGTTGAACAGTTGGTGATTTGAATCTGGTTAGATTGGCATTTTTTCATTCAAATGTGCTATTCCGATCCAGTGGGAATCTTTGTCAGTTTTGGAAGGGCCACCTGGAAGACAGGAGGAAGACTCGGACATGTGACGCAAACAGAAAAATGCCCATTAAAAAAATCCCATTACCACACCCACGTGGTCTCGTACCGGTACCGTACATAATGTTTACTAAAAAAATCACATTGCCCCACCCATCTGGTATTGTGCTGTATATTTGGATGGGGTGGGATTCGCGGGATTCGAGAATTGTTTAATGCGTCTTCCACCTGTTACACCTGGCACCAGATTAGGAGCATGTAATGAGCTAAATAATTTGCTGACTGGTTTTATGGAGCAGGAGCTACACTGATCTCCACTGCCATAAGCCCTGTTTTACCAGGCTACACCTCGTATTATTATCAGATTGTTTGTTAATCACAGAAGTGTGCACTTTGATGTATATCACAGATTAATGTCGTTTATTATGGTGTCCGACCATCAGAGCATAAAATGATATTCGTGGAATGTAATCATGCAATAGATCTTAATAATATATCACGGCATTTAAATGCCGGTCGCACACACTGGGATTGATATGCTAAGTAGCAGGGAATTATCTGATGAGAAAGCAATCGTGTAAAACTGCAAATAGTTGCCAACCGTGCTTCGTACCAGTATAAAATCACTATATTGACTAGCATTATGTAAATAAGGTGGCCGGATTAACTCAGTAGGTAGAGCGTCGGACTGCGGATCGGGAGACTCCGGGTTTGCTTCCCACCTCGACCTGCTCCGAATGGCAGTTTCGGCGTGCCCTTGGGCAAGACAACTACGTGCTAGCCTAGTCCTATCGGATGAGGGGACTTAAATAGTCGGTCCCGACATGCAAGGTCATCGAGCCAGCGCCGCCGTTAAATCAGTGCATTTACATTTTGTATCATGTAAAACATTATACATGTGCATTTGTTTGTCTGATGCAAAATATGAATGCCTTCTTAAATTGGTCACCAAAGTAAGTTTTGTCACTACCATTTGAAGCATTGTCAAATAAACACAAATGTGGCAAGAAAATGTTTTTGAATTTCTTTCACACACCCAGGCAAATTATGAGTGTAATGTCGAATATGTGACTGTGAGAAATGGGACTTATGGGTTTTGCCACCAGTGTAGACCCCAATCAGCCTGTTCATCAGCACAGTCTGATCAGGATCTGCACTGTTCACTATTCCCCATCGATGAAACACCCATCATGCTTCTGACAAGCAACACATATCGTTATCAGGCTACAGGAGTATGCTACTTGATCAGGAACTACACTGGTCGCAAGTCCCATATGCCACATTTCTCCAGTCACAGCCACATTTGTCTATGAATCAGTCTACTTGTTTCATTCTCTTAGCAATGGCTAACTGTCTTATCGGGACAATACCTACAGAGTTATCTTGCAGCAAGCGTCGATAACACATGGCGCCAAAAATAATAACTGAAGCACGTTATCCCGGGAATTACCTATAAACTTTGAAGGCTTTGCGCAACGCTAATCTACGATGCGCAACGAAGAAACATGTTTAAACGTGTTTGCAAGGTGTTGATATATACTGGAAAACTATACAATCACTCGTGAAAACTTTCAGAGCTTCACGAAACACCAGTACACATAGCCTTTATTATACAAAAAATGGCGCGAAATGTGAATAAACTCGGCAATTTCCGTGCCACGTGTGCCAGTTAATGTCGATACATAGCTACATTACTTACTAATGGAATATATACACTGATTTAGAACACGAATCAATGCGAATGATGAGTAGAATCTAACTTGAAACCCCGTTTCAGCGTAAAATTCAGTTCAGCCAACATAACTGACACGCGTTATTCGCAAAGGGAGACAATTATGAAAAACCTGCAAACATATCTCTATCAAGTTATCCCGAACATAATTGAAATCAGTTACATCCCTGACTGTTAGATAACTTTAACACAACGGAACAAACGTAACACGGCGGGATTGGAAATCTCGGCTGAAATTACGTCAGCTAAGTTCACGACGTCATATCTTGTGACGTCTTCAGACTCCCGAAGACATGTTTTCTCGCGACGCGTCTCATATAGCTGCGTGTCTACCTCTGTTTATAATAAAATGAGTGGCGTTAAATGGCATATCATTCACTAAGTACTGGATATAATTGTTCAAAAGTGTCTCAATTTACCAAGATAATAGATGGTAATATCGTTGGCATACACAAGGTTGTTCATATTTAAAATTACTTATGATGCAAGGTGCCGTGTAAGCGAAGACTTCGCTGATATGTAGCCATTTAAATTATGCGTTCACCATTTTGAATTCATTAGGATAACCGACGAAAAAGAGTGACAATGTCAAAGAACGACAGTTAGGCGACAATGCACAGTCATTGATGCTGCGAGGAACTCGTGCAAGTATCCTTGCTATAATATTTTGTCACGACAACATGGCCATAACGTCAAACATGTATTCACGTTCAGTGACGTCACAAGTACGTGACGTCAAGTCATGACGTCATAATATGTGTACTAAGGTGCAAGGCATCGCGACTCATATTAGTGAAAGTTTCAGTAAGTTATAATTTTCCGTTTTCTGTTCACACTTAATGTTAACTGACACCAGTAAACGTAAATGGGAGGGCAAAATGTGAACTTTTACAGCGACGCTGCAAACGTCGTTTTCCGACGTCGTTTACCGCTTTTCATGACGTCATAAGCCCGGTTTTCACATGGCGCGGCCCATGTATAGTCAAGTTTGTGATTCTATAGCAAATTCCAAGTGGGGAAAGGCCTGTGGATTAGGCGATATATCATCAGACTTTTTTTGTGTGACTATGTAAGTGTATTGTATATGCATATTTTCTTCAATGTTTGTTTTACCCAGGGTAAAATTCCCACGGAATGAGGTAAAAGTATCATTAACCCAATTCCAAAGTCCAGCACGGCTGACCCGAGGGGGGGTCCGCTGTCATTTTGTGGCAGTTCATTAACACGTTGTAAAAATGTAATATGCATTGTTTTATTCTGAACGACAGGCTGCCAAAGTGGACCGAAAATAATGATAAAATCGAGTATGAACAGAATGGATTCAGAAAATATCGTAGTACTACTGACCATTTGTAGTCATTTACAAACTATCATATATAATAGGAAAAAGAAGAAACTGTCTACATTCTGTGCATTCATTGATTTTAAGAAAGTATATGACTTGATTGACAGAAGCACACTATGGGCAAGGCTTGCTACTGTTGTTATTAAATAGACAATGTTAGATGCTGTTAAATCATGATATGCTGGTGTATTGTCATGTGTCCGACTTAACGGTCTATGTTCCGAGTGGTTTGATATACACCGTGGATTATGTCAGGACTGTTCTCTGTCACCTCTATTATTTAACATATTCATCAATTATTGTTTCCCTATATATTAAGGCTTTCTGAAAGGTGTCCAGTTTGATGACGAGGTATTATGCATTTTACTGTACGCATATAACATAGTGTTGATTGCAGCAAACGAAGCGGATCTACAATGGATGCTTAACATGATTCATCAGTGGTGTGATTTAAACTGCATGGACGTGAATAATAAAAAAAAAGATATAATTGCGCATTTTCAGCCACCATCTTTGCATCCAACTGTTTTCCAATTTATATGTGGACCCGAAACAATGTGAATTGTTGACAGATACATCTTAGTCTTATTCTGAGTGAAACATTATATTATAATATCACAGAAATGGTTGAGCATAATGCTGGTATAGCACTAGGTTTGATAGGGGGCATGCCTCATGATGTTTTTAAGATATTATTTGACTGGTAGGATCAGTAATAAACTTACTACTTATATTTCAAATCGTGATACTATAAGGAGGAACCCCTACCGTTAATGAAAAAAAGATGATGATCAGATATGTTGATGGATGACAAGCCCTTATACATTGTCAACAGAGACAGTAGTGTTAGTGGTGTAGGCGGCAATAAATTGCGCACTTATCGTGCTTACAAACACGCTTTTGTGTTCGAGAAAATTGAGGAATATTTTTGCCAATTAACCATTGCTCAGCGTTTGCGAAGTTATAGGGTTAGAAATGGTCGCCGTCTTTGAAAACAGGAAATCGCTTGATCAGACTGGTCAGAACCTCCGCTGTTTGCAAAGGCTAGGTGGTACATTTCGCATGTTTGTGATCAGTGTATGCGTATTGTCTGTGTATTATTGTCTGTTCCGGGACATTGACAAACATGATAAACCCTGATGAGATGCACCCCCAGTGCACCCCGCCCCCACCTCCCATATTTCGGTGAATTATTTGAAATGCGCACTAATCACTTGCAAAATACGCGTTTGGTTAAGGTCTGAAACAGATTTGAATTATGAAGTTCCCAAACCTGAAAGTAATCTATTTAAAAACAGCTTTTCATCCTCAGGCGTGCTGATCTGGAATAGTATTCCAATCGACATAAGACGTCCCACGTCGTTAAATACATTTTCCCGTAATTGTCTTAACTGGATGAAGGGTCGATAGCAGCTGAAGTAGCGGTATTATCTATTGATACAACATTATTAATTGTGCCCCCGCTAGCGTCAACAATCACGAAATTACGAAGTATGATATATAGTTTACAATGACCGCGTGTTTGATTTGCCATGATAAAATTGGTCTTGTGGAGCTTAGCGATCGTGTAACCCTATATCAGACGGACGAGAACCAATGTAGCGTCTTATAGCAAACACTGAAATTATCATTGAGAAATAAACGTATTAGACCCAGATCAAGCTGCTGTACAGATGCGCAGTCTGATATGGGACTGTTGGGAAACAGGTACCATTTTTCGTCATGGCTCATCATTATTGTTTCTTCATGTTAAATTCACGTATACATACACCATGTACTCATTGCAACATGTATTGTATATTTATGTATGTATATGCACTTCTTAAGGGTTACCCCATTACACGTGTTTACATACACGTGTCTTATAGTGAAATAGACTAAACTTATAATTATCTCTTAAAAGGCCAAAACCTGATAGTATCGTCTGCTTTTATATTTCTCAGACACGTTTTAACAATGCACATGTTGGACAGCACATGATAATTGTCTACATTAGAGACAATTATCAGGTGCTTTCTAAACAGGTTTTCATTACGTAGAAGAAAATGTGGCCTGTGGGCACACAAATTCCACAGGGTGGCAGATTTATTTTCGAAACTCCGTCGAATTTGTGACGGACGGACACACGGACACACAGTCCAAACACGATATGCCACCGGCTCTACCGAGACCGGTGTACAACTAAAATTTAAAGGCAGACCCGCGCAGCATTTAATCCCGCCCCCATCGCCAATATTATGGAACATCTGATTGGCTGACTGAACGTATGAACCCATTAATTCGATAACCGACCCTGACTGGCAATTGGGTCAGACTGGACAGACCATGCTTATAATTTTCGGCGGTATGTCTCGCTTTCTGTTTTGACTGCGGAACACTAGATATTACTCAGGCATGTATACGTTATTTAGTTTTGCTTAGGGCCAACCCTACATACAAGTATTATGATAATCGTACCTACATGTATGCATACTGTAAAATACATACATATACAATTAAAAGGCAGACGACAAAGAGGAATTCAGCATTGTACGGGTTAGTCATGCATCCAGACATGAATATCCGCGCAGCATTTAATCCCGCCCCCATCGTTTTTGCCGCGAATATTATGGAACATCTGATTGGCTGACTGAACGTATGAACCCATTATATAACCGACCCTGACTGGCACTTTGGTCAGACTGGACCATGCCTGTAATTCTGGCGGTATATCTCGCTTTCCGTTTTGACTGGGGAACACTGGATTTTAATCAGTCATGTATAGTTACGTTATTTAGTTTTGCTTAGGGCCAACCCTACATACAAGTATTATGATAATCGTACCTACATGTATACATACTGTAAGGTGCACGTCACTTGCGCCTGATGAATTCCATATGGGTTCTATATTTAACGGGAAATTCCTTTGTTATTTGGGACTTTCTTTCTAGTTGTCACTGTTTCTGATCATGACTTGTGACGTAATGTTTGTCATACATGTATATAGTATGGTTGTTATACAGTATGGTTGTTTATATTTTCAGAGGATATGTCACTACAGGAATACGTTAATCTATTTGATGGAACGAACGTTTGTTCTGATTCCTGATGCATAAGGAAGACAAATGATAGTTGGTAACGACACGTGTGCATTCATGTGAATTAGAACACCATGTCCGACTGTTTAAAGTCGATTTCACTCAACTGTTTTGCATGTATGTCTAGACAGTCTGCTTTATTGTGCATGCCCCACATGAAAATACAAGGTTTAGTACTTATTCATTGTTTGCGTATAACCACTGACAGTATTTGTGGTTGATACAGGAAAAACGGGGCTTATGGGGTATGCCACCAGCGTAGTATGCACATCCGTGTAGTCTGATCGGAGTCTACACCGTTCGCTATTCCGAAACGCCCGTCATGTTTCTAAAGCAACATACATTGTATATCGTTATTAGCCAAAATTGGTGTCATATTTGATCAGGAACTACACATAAATCGCATAAATCCAATGTTGCCTGTCACAGTCACATTTATGTTCCTATTTATGCTTACAATAGCTGTTTCAATCACTAACCAACTAACTAATATTTGACAAGAATGTTTAATACACGTGCCGCAGTTATGGTATAATTCAGAGAGTCCGTTAACTTGACATATACTTGGAACATTAACATTGTGACAATTAACCGTCAATATCAATTAGTAAACCTAACAGCATTTTATGTCCAAGTTCATTGTGACAAATGCTTGTTTCAGAACGATAATATTATGAACCTTTTCATATTGACCTCATTACATGTATGTGTTTTTGCTTTCATAGTGACTTTTATGAACATTTTCATAGCTACTAATGATTTTCAGAGAACGGAAATCTTATGCAAATTTTCATAGCGACTTATGTTTGTCTGAGAACGGGAATGTTAGGAAAATGTCCATAGCGGCTACAATATGTGGGAGCGATGGTATGTTTTATGAAAATTTTCATAGTGAGAGGTATATTACATTTTATGAAATTTTTCATAGTAACAGTGATATTACGCTTTATGAAAATTTTCATAGCGAGAGGTATATTACATTTTATGAACAATTTAATAGTGAGAGTGACATAGCGCTTTATTAAAATTTTCATAGCGAGAGGTATATTAAATTTTATGAAAATTTTAATAGTGAGAGTGATATTATTAAGCTTTATGAACATTTTCATAAGAAGAGCTATGTTACGCTTTATGAAAATTTTCATAGTCCGGTTTATGAAAATGTTCATAGCGAGAGCGCTAGTACATTTTATTTGTTTGTCTCAGAACGGAATGTTATGAAAATTGTCATAGTGATTTCAATATGTGAGTCACAGCGTTGGTTGCACTGGTGATTGCTGAGAAATTCTTATGAACAAGTTCACAACGCTTGAAGGCAAAGGAGATCGCAGAGATATTCTATGTAGTATACTGAATGTCTGTTCCTAATGTCTGTTCTTAGAATCTGGTGAAATATTATGATAATTTTCATAGTCAAGTTCAGTTTGTATATTTCATAACCCTCCTTATGCATATGGGGTCGCTATTTTGAGCAACAGGATTTGCTCAAACAAAACTGGAGCCTGTTATTAGTAATATTACGCATTTCTGAATATTATGAGAACAAAAACTGCCTACTGTAGGCTGACCAAATATTATGGCAAATATAGTAGACGTATACATTTACGGTATTCTGGTACATTTATACCGTACACAAATCTAGTATGTTTATACGATACAAACGTACCAGAATTATACACATGTATAAACATCGTATAAGCGTACGCTTTGAATGGTCTGTCTATGCGATATTGGTAGGTATGTACGGTACAAACATACCATACGTTTATATTATATGCATTTCGTATAGAAAAAATATCGTATTGGCATAGTATACGTTATTATTGGTATAGTACGTATAGTTGACCTGCAGAAAAGCGCTACTGTACTTAGGGATGAAAGGGTTAATCGGCCGATGTGTGTTCGTGGATGTGCAATAACATTGTTTAGCCCTTCGCGCTATAACGCACCCCCCTAAATTAATTTCTGTGTACGGGCCTGGGGCCGTTTCTCTAAACTTCCTACGACTAACATGTGCGTAAGTGCAACATTATGATAGTCTGTAAATGTCACATTAACTGTGTTTTTTTTTAAATAATTATTGGATTTGCATATGCAGCCTATGCTCAAAAAATGTAAATCCATGAATTGAAATTTCCAGACGATCCTACAATTGCACTTACGAACAGCCCCTGGTATATTGTACATGCATTTGTCCTGCGATATTAACGTGTAGTCCTGACATAGCCGGCACATTCGCAAATTCAGATCGGGATATAGGTTGTCGTTGACGGACCTTCGACTAAACACTTTACAGAGCGGCCTGCGGTTCTCTTACCAGGCGAATTGCAATTCCTGGAGCGCAGGATTGCAATTCGCGTTCCCATTAATTGCAATTGGACCGCAATCGGACTGCAATCATGTGACTGCTGTCCAAAGAGTTGGTTGAGGAATTGCAATACTTATAGCGCAGTTAGCGCTGCGCTCCGCTTTTAATTACAGTTTAGGCTCCTTTTCTCTTTAAACTGCGAAAGAATGACCGCTTTACGATGCGCTCTGCGGTCAAACCAGCGGACCGCTCTGCTTGACCAATGCGGCAATACAATCGAATTAGTTGATTTTTTATGACGAAAAGATATATTTTCCTATCTGTATTTAGCCATTTAAAATCCAATAAAATATACATAAATAGTAGAATTATGTGTATATATTTCACATATTATTAACATTTTGTTTATCGTAATCAGGGATGTCCCGGACGAGTCTTTCTAAACGCAATTTTAGCTTAATCAAGTTTGCCCTCTTGCGTATCAAGGCAACGCAATGGCCTCATATCGGGAAATTTTTGCATTTGAGTTTGGCATAATTTCAGCCATTTTTGAATATACTCTATCTGATTTAATGAAATAACCCGTAGCATGACTAGAATCATGTTACGTTGCTTGAACTGAAATTGTTATATCCGCTTTATGTGTGTTCATGGCAGTTAACATTGTTTATGAAATTAGACCAATACATGTAACAGGATGGTCTTTAATTTCGACAAAGGAGGAAGAAAGAAGAAAGAAGCGCCAGACCTTGCTATGGTATGCACGTCATTAAATGAATCGTATATGTATGCGAACAAGCTCCCCACCTGATGCATGAAAAGGTGCTGGTGCCATTTGAGGACCTCCGGCATTTCCAATGTATGACTGTCGATGAAATATATCAACCAAAGTTCAAACACACCATTTTAAGTGATAAACTCCAAACATGTTGTAATAAATAAATCGTTTGGTCCATTTCTACCTAGACATACAAAGTATGCAGAGATTTAAATATATTTCTTTGCATTCCGTCCGTCCCATTTGGGTAAAGTTTTCGGGGTACCCATTATGATTACATTGTATCTCTGCATCCATAATTTAAATGAGATTGACTTGAAACTTCATGTATCATCATCATCCATATTTTCATTCTATAGCACACCGATGCGGCCTTGATCGTCCAGGTCAAATAATTTAGAAATTTGCGTTAGTACTCGACAGTAACTTCTCAACAGTTTTGCTGATGAAGCTTATATTTAATTGGCTCGAAGACCTTCCATACCCGGATAACAATTTTGGCAATTGCTTCAATATTTATACATATGATACATTAGTTGCGAACACGTAACTGCTGTAAGCAGAGTTACGAATCCTTCCATAGGATAATTACAGCATATTTTCTATATGTTTCCACAAAATTTAAGGTCAGTATTATGTTAATTAGGACCATATTACAACAGTTTTGTAAAAATTTAAAGACATAGATGGCATTGTGTGCAAAATTAACTTAGCATCTTAAAATGACCCGGTCAGTGGCAACCGAAATCTAAATGTAAACTGTATATTGGGGTCCTGTTACTGAAAATGTAATATTTAATCTTCTAGACCTACCACAATGATAAAAATTGTTTTAGAATTTATACCAGTTTGTTTTGCTTTTATAAATTAATGCTAACATTTAGCTCTGTTGAAAAGTCTAGACAATATGCTGTAATGAACAGCCAAAGTGCGAATCAGATTTGATTCGCTACTCTGCTAGGGAAGCCTATGGAAGGATTCGTAACTCTGCTTATGATAGTATGCAGCAGTTACGTGTTCGCAACTAATAATACATATGAAAATGCCTTACACACTCCACCCACCAGCACTACGACCTTGACCTTGACCTTTTTAACTTTAAATGTTTACTTGCATTTTGGACAAATCTATGTGCACATTTCTCAATCCTACAGTTACTTCTCAATAGTTTTGCTAATTGCTTCAATATGTATACACATGCTACATATGAACATGCCTTATTATACCCCCGGCATACAAAGTATGCCGAGGGGTACATATTTTTCGGCATTCCGTCCGTCCGTTCCTACCAATATATAGGGGATATGGGGCTAGCTCCACAGGGATGGACTTAGTAAAGGCGGACCGGCCGGCCTCCTACTGACAATTGCAGTGGTATATCAGTGGTATACCAGTGAATATCACTGATATACGCAAATGCGCTCAATACCACTGGTATACCACAGGTATACCACTGGAATGTCAGTGAGAGTTGTGCAAAATAAATATCAGTGGTATACCAGTGTAATACCACTGAAATTATCGGTGAAAACTCTGTGAAATAAATAGCAGTGGTACGGTATACCACGGAAATTACCGGTGAATAATGCTCAGTGTAATAAACATGATAAATATCAGCGGTATACCACTGAAATTAACAATAACAATTAAATTAGTGCAATATATACGTATTAAAATTCAAGTGATCGTTGGAATTAATTCATATGAATATATTGTTGAAAAATAGATCGAACAATATATCCTAAATAGACCAAAGAGCCATGGCAGAATAACCTCGCAGTATAATACATATTGTATGTGTACAGCAGTGCGAAGTATATTATATACACAATAAAATCAATTAAGGATCAGTACTTTTTTAGACATGAATAAGAACCAATTTAATTTAGTCATTTGAAGAAGTAAAACACCTCGATCTTCTATAGAATTCATAAAATAATCATTGTATACTATCTGCAAACCATCCGAGAAATTGTACTGTTCAAAGGGAAATGTTGGTGAGGTAAGACAAAATTGAATTCACGATCCAGTTCCTTAAAACACTCAGTAAACATTGTTAACAGCATTACTGAGAGATTGGACAGTGCAGGCTCGTGCATTCAATATCTGGTTACCCCACCCACCTTCTTTAGAACAGTTCAGTTATGATTGAGTGTTCAAGATTATATGTGGACATATACTTTGTATGTCAGGGTGTAATATACATGTACACTGGAGCTTCTTTATAACATGGTGGATTGGCGCAAAAGCTAGCTGATATACTGAGCTGTAAGTGAATATATCACTGATGTTGATACCCCACCCACAGTTTAGCAAAGAAATCTGCATATCATCATCATGGTAAAAAAATGCGATATTCCACGTTGAAAAATGAAAGGTTGGTTCAAAGCTGGGCCTTATAAGGGCATACACTCTCACCTCCACCCTCACTTCCAAACAAGAAAACTTTAATTCAATAAATAAATTACTTACATATATATACTCTATTTCAAGAGTGATTTAAATTATGAATATAAAGCCTATTGCCTACTAAAAGATTTAAGTTCAAATACAAAGGCATACAGTGTTAGGGTATGCTGTTTTACTTTATGTATGCATAGCATTCTGTATGTATGTGCCCACTACCCGACTCTGTGCACCCGAAAGGCGAAACGTCAGGCAGAAAAAGAAGCCACCCACGAAAACCCATTACATTGCAAAAAACAAACTTTCCCTTTAAAGTTTCGCAACAAGTACATCTTTCACTGTCGTTCACTGTGTCAGGAAAGATCTATATGCTTCCTTTCTATTTTATTTTTATATCGTAATTTCACATTCAGACACTTTGATAGTTACAAATTAGTTTATTAAATAAAAAATTGGAAATGTGTTGTTGTTGTTGTTGTTAAAATCACGTCCAGCCGCTTATTTTTCGGCATCGCAAAAAACCCGAATTCTAGATGTGACGGGCGTAATAGCGTAGTGGACATACTGAAATAGTAAAAATTACGCCCAAATCGTACTGGTTGGCATCTCTGACATTGTACATTGTTATAACAGATACGGCTACGAAAAGAGGTGTGCTATAATGGCGTTCCACTGTAACATTGCACAACAACTGTGAACAATGCTGAATCAACCATGCTCCAGAAGATTTGGAGGATTGCTGATAAACATCAATGTGGGTTTAACTTCTATCAACACACATTTGTTTAGTAAATCATTCACATATACTAGTACTCTTGCCTCGTGGGATAAAACACTTACCACATTCGGACAAAGTGTTTTTCCTAGGTAGGGTATCAGTCATATGTCTGTCACAAACTCTTTTACCTCATATTGTAGAGAAAATATTTCAGTTCTACATACTTCAAAAACGGAATAAATGTGTCCATTCATTTGAATGAAACACATAATAAAACCGTAATTCTCAGTGTCGCCATTCAGAAAACAAACAGTGTACGAGTTATTGGTCTTTGTCAATTGGTAGTCTTTGCAAAAATACACATTGTCCCCTTTTCGTAATCTCATAGCTGAACTAAGGGACGATACACGCATTTCTGGGGTAAACAGCACATAGCTGTAGTGAGTTGCATCCAGTGGCTCCGTCCTAGTAGCTGTACCTCCCCTCCTGGATCATGCGCTTTGTCTTCTGTGCCAAAAAAATGCAAAAGTTATTTGAAATGAAAATCATACTACCATGCAGTCAGTTGTAATCCCTGCTCCAACCCCAACCCCCAACCACAGGGTGGGGCATCTACATCATTTTGGTTTTGAAATCCCCTGCAGTATGCCCCACACTCCAGGGACACAACTCCCCCGCCAAAAGGCCCCGCCCTGGGAGCTGATAAAAAATGTTTAATTTAACCATTTTAATGTGTACAACCAATATTAAACAAATAAAAACTAAAAACAAGTTTTAATAATGTGCAATTGGTGTCTTTTCTCTTTCGCATACTGAATTGTATTGTACCACCACCCCCTGGACGAAAGTCAGGGTTACTATAAGGTTTGACCATGTCAAGAGATGCCAACCATTAGGATTTGGGCGTAATGATTATTATTTCAGTATGTCCACTACGCTATTACGCCCGTCCCATTAAGAATTACGATTTTTTGCGATGCCGAAAAATAAGCGGCTGGACGTGATTTAAACAAGTACAACAACAACAACAAATTTTCTAATTTTGATTTAGTGGAGTTGACCTTTCTGGGGCATGCCAATTTAAGCATGGCGTGAAGCTGCGGTGTGTGGACACCAGCCGCAGCCAAAAGGCTGCTAAAACCGCAGTCAAGTTTGCGCTGAATATTATAGAGTTTCTCCTCACGAAGGACGAAATCACAACCACATCGGTATACGGGAACAAGTAGCACAAATTATTCCCAATGGATGTGCAGACATTGGAAGCGCTGCATATAGTCTGTCCGTTTGTACAACGACCTCCAGCGGTATAGCAGTGATATATCAGTGGTATTTCACTGGTATTTCACAGGTAATATCAATGGTAAACCGCAAATTACTGGTTTACCACTGGTATATGCCAGCGGTAAAATTCACATGTAAACCAATGGTACACTCCCGCCTGCGATTCGCTTACCAAGAATTGCAATCCAGCGGTCCTTGAATTGCAATTCTTCCCCTCTGGAATTGCAGTCTAATTGCAGTCTAATTGCGGTCCAAACGCGGTCCCGTTTTTGCGGTCATTCTTTCGCGATACCGTTTGTGCGGTCATTATTTCGCGGTCCAGTTTGTGCGGTCATTCTTTCGCGATACCGTTTGTGCGGTCATTCTTTCGCTATTTCCGGTAAAAACTTACCGTATCATCGTATAGTACAGTTTGTTTACATTATCAGTGATTATACAAACGTACTATACGAATATTATACAAACATACGATATCCGTTCGTATATACGATATATCCGTACGGATATGGTATGAATATAAAGTGGGTCATCCTGTGGTTAAAATATACCGATGCACCGGTTCATTTCGAATGTAAACATCCGGTTTTCATTTCGATCATCTGCCATAATTTGAAGTTTTTCAAAATGAATAAATGTTCAGTTTTACGATACAGAAACAATATTAAAAACTGAGGATTGTGAAGTACGGTATCAATGTACATATACATGTGTGTTCAATATACAGTAATTCATCACTGTACTCCGCACCACCGCCGGGGACACAAAACAATGATCCCCCACGCACACCAGCCATCTACATTTGGCGTCCTAAAAGTTCCGGTCTATATCCCACAGTGGGAACAATGTGTATCACCACCACCACCAGTTTTTGTCTATGACTACACTACACCCCCCTCCCCACCGCCCCCGACCACAACTTCTGTCTGTAACGCAGGATGACGTGGCCGACTGATCAAGTGCTAAACTAGTCCTGGTGCGATGACCGACTGATCAAGTGCTATACTTGTCTTGGTGCGATGGCCGACTGATCAAGTTCTAAACTAGTCATGGTGCGATGGCCGACTGATCGAGTGCTATACTAATCCAGGTGCGATGGCCGACTGAGCAAGGGCTAAACTAGTCTTGGTGCGATGGCCGACTGATCAAGTTCTAAACTAGTCGTGGTGCGATGGCCATCTAATCAAGTTCTAAACTAGTCCTGGTGCGATGGCCGACTGATCAAGGGCTACACTAGTCTTGGTGCGATGGCCGACTGATCAAGTTCTAAACTAGTCATGGTGCGATGGCCGACTGATCGAGTGCTATACTAGTCCAGGTGCGACTGAGCAAGGGCTAAACTAGTCTTGGTGCGATGGCCGACTGATCAAGTTCTAAACTAGTCGTGGTGCGATGCCCGACTGATCAAGTTCTAAACTAGTCCTGGTGCGATGGCCGACTGATCAAGTTCTAAACTAGTCCTGGTGCGATGGCCGACTGAGCAAGGGCAAAACTAGTCATGGTGCGGTGGCCGACTGATCAAGTTCTAAACTAGTCCTGGTGCGATGGCCGACTGATCAAGGACTAAACTAGTCTTGGTGCGATGGCCGACTGATCAAGTTCTAAACTAGTCGTGGTGCGATGGCCGACTGATCAAGTTCTAAACTAGTCCTGGTGCGATGTCCGACCGATCGACTGCTATACTAGTCCTGGTGCGATGGCCGACTAATCAAGGGCTAAACTAGTCGCAGTGCGATGGCCGACTGATCAAGGGCTAAACTATTCCTGGTGCGATGGTCGACTGATCAAGTTCTAAACTAGTCCTGGTGCGATGGCCGACTGATCAAGTTATAAACTAGTCCTGGTGCGATGGCCGATTGATCGAGTGCTATACTAGTCCTGGTGCGATGGCCGACTGATCAAGTGCTAAAGTAGTACTGGTGTGATGGCCGACTGATCAAGTTCTAAACTAGTCCTGGTGTGATGGCCGACTGATTGAGTGCTATACTAGTCCTGGTGCGATGGCCGACTGATCAATTGCTAAAGTAGTCCTGGTGTGATGGCCGAATGATCTAGTGCTATACTCGGCATGGCCGACTGATCACGTGCTATACTGGGCATGGTGAGATGGCCAACTGATCAAGTGCTATACTGGGCATGGTGCAATGAGCGACTGATCAAGCGCTATATTAGTTATGGTGCGATGGCAGACTGATCAAGTGCTCTGCTAGTCCTGGTGCGATGGCCGACTGATCAAGTGCTATACTCGGCATGGCCGACTGATCAAGTGCTATACTGGGCATGGTGAGATGGCCAACTAATCAAGTGCTATACGTACTGGGCATGGTGAAATACTACACTCCCGCCTGCGATTCACTTACCAAGAATTGCAATCCAGCGGTCGTTGAATTGCAATTCGTCCGCTCTGAAATTGCAGTTCAATTGCGGTCTAATCGCGGTCCCGTTGTTGCGGTCATTCTTTCGCGATACCGTTTGTGCGGTAATTCTTTCGCGGTCCAGTTTGTGCGGTCATTCTTTCGCGATTACCGTTTGTGCGGTCATTCTTTCAATATTTCCGTTAAAAACTTACCGTATCATCGTATAGTACAGTTTGTTTACATTATACAAACGTACTATACGAATATTATACAAAAACATACGATATCCGTTCGTATATACGATATATCCGTACGGATATGGTATGAATATACAGTGCGTCATCGTGCGGTTAAAATATACCGATGCACCGGTTCATTTCGCATGTAAACATCCGGTTTTCATTTCGATCATCTGCCACAATTTTAAGTTTTTCAAAATGAATAAATGTTCAGTTTTACGATACAGAAACAATTTAAAAGTGAGGATTGTGAAGTACGGTATCACAGTGCATATACATGTGTGTTCAATACAGTAATTCATCAGTAATTCATCATTGTACTCCGCACCACCACCGGGGACACAAAACAATGATCCCCCACACACACCAGCCATCTACATTTGGCGTCCTAAAAGTTCCGGTCTATATCCCACAGTGGGAACAATGTGTATCACCACCACCACCAGTTTTTGTCTATGACTACACAATACCCCCCACCCCCGACCACCACTAAATTAGTCCTGGTGCGATGGCCGACTGATCGAGTGCTATACTAGTCGTCCTGGTGCGATGGCCGACTAATCAAGGGCTAAACTAGTCTCAGTGCGATGGCCGACTGATCAAGGGCTAAACTATTCCTGGTGCGATGGTCGACTGATCAAGTTCTAAACTAGTCCTGGTGCGATGCCGCGATGGCCGACTGATCAAGTTATAAACTAGTCCCGGTGCGATGATCGACTGATCGAGTGCTATACTAGTCCTGGTGTGATGGCCGACTGATTGAGTGCTATACTAGTCCTGGTGCGATGGCCGACTGATCAAGTGCTAAAGTCGTCCTGGTGTGATGGCCGAATGATCTAGTGCTATGCTCGGCATGGCCGACTGATCACGTGCTATACTGGGCATGGTGAGATGGCCAACTGATCAAGTGGTATACTGGACATGGTGCAATGGGCGACTGATCAAGCGCTATACTAGTTATGGTGCGATGGCAGACTGATCAAGTGCTCTGCTAGTCCTGGTGCGATGGCCGACTGATCAAGTGCTATACTCGGCATGGCCGACTGATCACGTGCTATACTGGGCATGGTGAGATGGCCAACATGCTGATGGCCGACTGATCAAGTTCTATACTAGTCCTGGTGCGATGGCCGACTGATCAAGGACTACACTAGTCCTGGTGCGATGGCCAACTGATCAAGGGCTAAACTAGTCCTGGTATGATGGCCGACTGACCAAGGGCTAAACTAGTCCTGGAGCGATGCCCGACTGATCTAGTTCTATACTAGTCATGGTTAGATTGCCGACAGATCAAGTGCTAAACTAGTCCTGGAGCGCTGGCCGACTGATGAAGTTCTAAACTAGTCCTGGTGCGATGGCCGACTGATCGAGTGCTATACTTGTCCTGGTGCGATGGCCGACTGATCAAGGGTCTAAACTAGTCCCGGTGCGATAGCCGACTGATCAAGTGCTATACTAGTCCTGGTGTGATGGCCGACTGAACAAGTTCTAAACTAGTCCTGGTGCGATGGCCGACTGATCAAGTGCTATACTAGTCCTGGTGAGATTGGAAACTGATCAAGTTTTAAACTAGTCCTGGTGCGATGGCCGACTGATCAAGTTCTAAACTAGTCCTGAAGCGATGTCCGACTGATCAAGTGCTAAACTAGTCCTGGTGTGATGGCCGACTGATCAAGTGCTAAACTAGTCCTGGTGCGATGGCCGACTGATCAAGTGCTAAACTAGTCATGGTGCGATGGCCGACTGATCAAATCGCATGCCATAATAACTAGATGGCCATGGCCTGCATGTCGTGCCCGCCGAGGCATTTGATAGTACAAACAATTTTTTTTATTGCAACAAAGCTTTAGCCCATTGACGTAAAAACATGCCGCACCCGCCGAGGCTTTGATAGTATACCCAAAAACTTTAACTAAAAAACACTTTAACCAAAAACATTATCCTGAATGCACACCAATGTGCCAAGTATATCGCTCTGTCTGCAAGCGGGCCCAACAAAAACTTGAAGGGAAATTTCAAAGTAATTTGACCGTGACATTGGGCACATATAAATAATAATGAAAATGTGGGTGACAAATACACCGTATGTGAAGTTTGGAGTGAATTGGTGAAGCGGTTTCAGAGACATAGTGTTCTTAAAGGTACATGCCCACTCAGTAGGCACAAAATTTTCTTTATATCAGAGACATCATCCGAGACATTTTCGGGCAAAATAAACATTAATTCACCATTAATACACATATTTATTGGCATTATTATACATTTTATATCAGACGTAAATTTCCACACTGCTATCAGGGGCGATAACCGTGTTTCCTGAAAATGTTACCAAGACATTACTATTTATTTTTTGATGTGCAATGATCATACTTTATAATCTGTCGAAAACATTATTTTTTCAGGGAAACACATTTAATTAGTATAAGTAATTAAAAAATATCATGCCCCATTTGCCTATGAAAATAGCCTGATATCACCGCGTGTCACTATCAGTGAAATAAACATTACTAAATGATTATATCCATATAACGGGCACTCGTAATGTTTAGAACTGGTGGAATAGTGACAAAATTATACACTTATTTAATTCCTACAAATAACTGAGAATACACATAACTTTAATTGTTGTGCCTACTGAGTGGGTATGTACCTTTAATTAGCATAAATTATTAAAAACAAGAAATGCGTCTGTCGAACGCGGATGCCACCTGCAGCATATTTGAGAAACTGTGACAAAGTGGTTAACCGAAAAGTGTGACGGACGGACAGACGGACGGACGGTCCAAACACTATATGCCACCCGTTTCTTCGAAACCCGGTGGCATAAAAATATCATGCCTCATTTGAATATGAAAATAGCTTGATACCACTGCTAGTCATTATCAGTAAAATAAATATTACTAAATGATTATATATGGATAGCGGGCACACATAATTTTTAGAACTGGTGGAATAGTGACACAATTATACACTTATTTAATTGCTATAAAGAACAGTTTGTGCCTACTGAGTGGGCATGTACCTTTAAAAACTTTAACCTTAAATCAAAAAAATTTAACCGGACGGATGTACGTAACGTACGTATGTAGGCCAATGTGACAACTATATCGCACTGTCCACATGGAGGCATGTCAAAAACTTTGAGGTAAATTTGAAAGAATATTTTATTGATATTGGGCACAGGGGTTGCAGGAGTTGAGCATAGAATGAAAATATGGATGATGATAAACATACATGTGAAGCTTCGAGTGAATTGGCGAAGCTGTTTCTGAGATATAGTGTTCTTAAAAACTTTAACCTACGGTAAATAAAAATCAGATGGCCATGGCCCGCATGTTGAGCCCACCGAGGCATTTGATGGTGTCCGAGTATATTATTTGAAGTTTGAATTAACGTATGTAAAAGCTTTTAACGCAAATTTGAAAGTCATTTGACCTTGATCTTGGGCATGTGGGTCGCATGCGTGGGCTATAATATGAAAATATGGATGATAATAAAGAATTATCTGAAGTTTGAAGCAAATCTGGTTAAATGTTGTGGAGATATAAGGTATGCAAAAACTTTAACAAAAATTTCAAAGTCATTTGACCTTGACCTTGGGGCACAGGGGCCGCATGAGTGGGAGACAGAATGAATATATGGATTATGACTAATAAGCATTTGATGTTTCAAGTCAATGTGACTTAGGATATGGTATTTAAAAACATACACCGATTTCGGACGGACTGACGCACGGACGTCATTGTGATCACTAAGTCTCGCTTTCCGCAAGCAGGCTCGGCAAAAAAAAATACAGATGGACGTCAATGTGCAGACTATATCGCACTGTCCGCAGGCGGTCGCGACAAACAATTGTCCAACCCCTTTTTAAAGGTGCAAGCCCACTCAGTAGGCTAAAAATGCTCTTTATGGGAATTAAATAAGTGTATAATTGTCACTATTCCACTACTTTAATATAAACATTACGAGTGCCCGCTATACAGATATAATCATTTGGTAATATTTATTTTACTGATAGTGACGCGCGGTGGTATCGGTATATTCATGTGCAAATGGGGCATGATATTTTATAATTATTTATACTATTAAATTATATGCATCAACTGAAAAAAAAATTGACAGATTATAAAGTATGATCATTGCACATCAAAAAATAAATACAGAGAATAAATAGTAATGTCCGTTAACATTTTAAGGAAATACGGTTATCGTCCCTGATATCAATGTGGAAATTTTCTTGATATAAAATGCATAATAATGCCAAACAATACGTGGGTAATGGTAAATGATTGTTTATCTGGCCAGAAAATGTCTCCGATGATGTCTCTGACATAAAGAACATTTTGTGCCTACTGAGTGGGCATGTACCTTTAACGCTAGCTCTGCCCTGTGCAGTGAGACCTATGCATGTGTTAAGTTTCATAAAAAATATTGCAAAGGGTTTTCGCGTTATGCTCCGGACAAATCAGTGCGCGAAAAAACAAAGGGAGATAACTAAACTAGAAAATGTGTTCATAGAACACGGATACCCCACATATCGCTTTGATAGTAAACAAGGCAAAATTCCAGTGTCCAAAAGGGAGAGATAATCCATGACACGGGGTTCGAATCAAAAATCGAAATAAACGTACCGCATCTACTCATCAGAAGGAAGCTACATATCAAATTTCAGTGCTGTAGCTATTACAAAAGTTTTACGAGTTACAAGGCAAAATTTTCAAATTCTAATTCAAAAAGAGGGAGATAATCCATGACTCGGGGGTCGAATGAAAACAAACTTTGAAAATCTACTCATCATAAGGACATACCAAGTTTCAGGTGTGTAGCTATTACGGTTTAAACGTTTTACGAGCTACAAGACAAAATTGGAAAATTCTAACTTGAAAAGGGGGAGATAATCCATGACCATGGGGTCGAATCAAACATACATGTAACAAGTTTCAGGTATGTAGCTATTACTGTTTAAAAGTTTTTCGAGTTACTAGGTTGGTGACGGACGGAAGAACGGACAAGGTCAAGGGTAACACTAAACGCCCCCTCCTCTATCGTGGTGAGGCAAAAGTTGTCATATACAAGTAACTTACCTTACTTTATCAGTTACACATCAGACGATGAATGAACTTTAATTCTGGTGTAGAATATTAAAGTTATTCATTATATTAAATAGTGCTGCTTTGACATGACGTGAAATTAAAACATGCATGACATGATCTGGAAGAAAAACCACAGACCAAGCACGCATATTCAGAATCACGTCTGTCGGTTCTTATCCAGCTCCGATTTCTGTCACCTGTCCACAAAATCCAGAATCCAACATTGTCGCAAATTTAATCCTCTATGTTGGTGTACGTTAGAACAAAATGTCACTTAGTATATTATCCAATCCATTGTAATCTATTGTTTCTCTAAATAAATGCGTCCAATAATCCCTGTAGCTGCTATCGTGATAAAAAAATGTTAAAGGTTCCGTCAGCGCCTCACATATTGATCTTAATATCCACTATTTTGATTCCAAGTACCAGAATAATGATGTTTCCATGCGCCGTCGTAGTGTTATCTGTCAGATTCCGTTGTTTATTTGATCAAATTGATGGACAAATTTGTGTCCGCTAATGTCGCCAAGAGCATAATCTGTGACGTTGACTGTAATAATTTGGCATAACTTCTAGCTTGTGAATTTTTGGTTGAATGAAGTGATCACTATGGTGAATAAGAATGTGTATTTGTGCCCGGTTTGCTCAGCAGGTAGAGCGATGGTGTGGTAAACCAGAGATCCCCGGTTCGATTCCGGGCTGGTGCACATCTTTCTCACCCTGTGACATTTAGCGCCCAACGTAGTTGCGGGAAGTAACTCTGCAGAATACTCCCGCATCGTCCCGTACCGAGAGTTTATAATGGTGCTCTCCGTAGGTTTCCCCTGCAAAGTACCAAATCACATCTGATTTGCACTTCAACTGTTAATTGCGACATATTTTCTGTATTTTTCAATTGAAAGAAATGTCAGTATTATACTTATTCATTTCTGTGTAATATGTACAGAAAAATATGTCACAATTAACAGCTAAAGCGCGAATGAGATCCGATTCGGTACTCTGCAGGAAAAACCTATGGAGCACCGGAACTCTGGGTACGGACGATAATTGAGTATTCTGTTGCCCAACAAAGGACCGCGACTGATAAATACTCCTAAATTGTACCCAAACATATGGAATTCCGAGACAAAAATTAAACATAGAATTCGAGGACGAATTTCAATTTGGCGGAGAAGAATGTCACAGTAGGCAACTGACCATGGGGATGAAGTGTGTATGATCTGTGCCTTGTTAGCTTGCTCGGTAGAGTCATGGGCATGGTACGGTAAACATGAGGTCCCTGGTTCGATTCCGGGCCGTTATTTATCTTTCTCACTCTGTGACACAAGTAAACCGTTTTATTTTAAATAAATGGCTATCATCGGAATAAATATTATCTTCACAAAATTTGAATCGGGCCAATAGAAATCAACAGCTAGAACAGAACGTTTGCAGTAATATAAATCTAATTCCAAAATAAATTTTTAATATTTTAATTTTTATGATCAGGTTTCGAAAATTAAAATATGCTTTTCTTTTAAAATTATTATCAATATGTTCACCATGTTATTATGGTTAATATGCAATTCACAGTCTCCTTGCAGCTTGAAATTGAAAGACATTATGAAAAGTTGTATTGATCTCAGAAATTGTCATGTCGACTATAGGATCGCGTCGAAATAATGTCAACATAATAGGAAAACGTAATTTGATACCGACGAAAAAGTAAACAAAACGCAAAATTGATGCTTTGTTTTGCTATATTATACCGTAGACCACACATTATCATTTGATTTTATATGAAAATAAATATATTGTCAGCATGGTGGTGTCTATTAATGTGTTCTTGATATTCGGAACGGCAGTGAGTGACGACATTTTCTTTTGTCCAAGAAATTGTCAAGGTCAATGTTTCACTGTTTGTCTCGCAATAACCCGCCGATTTATATTTGCGCACCAAAAAAACAGATCACAAATACCGCTGACTTTCTAGGGTAGTCACTTTGAATTAGATAGATGGGATAACATTTTGGATTGGAACACGGATACGTTTGTCAACTATTTCGATTTTATTGCCGCATTGGTTAAGCAGAGCAGTCCGCTGGTTTTACCGCAGAGCCAGCGTAAAGCTGTCATTCTTTCGAAGTTTACAGAAACAAAGGAGCGTAAATTGCAATTAAAAGCGGAGCGCAGCGCGAACTGCGCTATAAGTATTGCAATTCCGCAACCAACTCTTTGGACCGCGGTCACATGATTGCAGTCCGATTGCCGTCAGATTGCGGTCCAATTGCAATTAATGGGAACGCGAATTGCAATCCTGCGCTCCAGGAATTGCAATTCGCCTGGTAAGAGAACCGCAGGCCACTCTGTATATCACTGATTTTACCACTGGTTTTGCCACTGGCTTTTCAGTGGTATTTATCCCACTGATAAATCAGTGGTTTCCAGTGGGATACCAGAGGTAAAATGCACATGTTTACCACTGATATTCCACGCATTTGTCAGTGGTATGTCAGCGATATATCACTGATATACCACTGTAAATTTTCTGTAGGGAGATAGCGTTAATTACATAGCCTCCTAAAAACCGGTTTATGTGGTTTTTTTCATAGCGCTCAGAGGGCCCTTATGTGGCTTGAAGACACATACATACAGTTCTTAGGAATGTCCATTCGTTCATCCGTTCGTTCGTTCCGTCCCATTTGCGTTAAAGTTTTTGGGTACCCATTATCTTAGTTGCGGGCCGTAACGTCCGTACCTGAGTTACGTCGCGATCCATAGACTTCCCCAGCAGAGTAGCGAATGAAATCTGATTTGCACGTCCCGCAACTACCATTAGCTCTGCAACCATAAGTCAGAGTGACTTGAAACTTCATGTCTTTATTAATCATCATCCATATTTTCATTCTATAGCACACCCATGCGACCTTGATACCCAATGTCAAGGTCAAATCACATAGAAATTTGTGATAGTTTCGGACAGTACTATGAATTTGACCTTGCCAATTGCTTCAATATTTATACACATGATACATACATGTATGAACATGCCATTTTCCATTCTGTAGCCCACTCATGCTGCTTTCATGCCCACGGTCAAGGTCAAATTACTTCACTAAAAACAACAACAAAATTGAGGTGTAGGTGAGAAAGATGCCGCTTATTCAGTTGTATATTGTCATTAACACATGGCTTCTTTGGAAGTAGGTCTGCTAAGAATACGGTGTCAAATGATGACTGGTATCCGTGCAGTGCAGGTGTGAACAATGCCACACGTTCAATTGCATAATAATTGTCATTAATTAACAATTGGCTTCTTTTTGGCCTGTTTGGGCAGATACATTTGTGTGTTTTTATTGGCTAATATATGACATGCTGACCGGTAAGTTTGCAGTTTTCTGATTGGTTGTTTGTGTGATTGGCAGGCCCAGCCATTTCCACCTGCATAAATGCTCAGGTTTTATCAGGATTATATATTCTTCCTGAATACTTTGCTAAATTAATTTATATTCATGGTACAATTTATTAAAAGACAAGAAAGCAACATGGCAGGTAAGTTTCTTTTTTTGTTTGAATTAATTATAATCTTTTGTATAGATCTGGAATGTGTCTTGGAATTATTATACAGTATCATGGTAATTAAGCACTGGGCAAATAATTTCTGTGTCTTTAAAGATTGTGTCCCACCTACATGTGCCAGGTTGTAAAATAGGGAACATATGTTTTTATGCCACCGGGTTTCGAAGAAACGGGTGGCATATAGTGTTTGGACTGTCCGTCTGTTCGTCCGTCCGTCTGTCCGTCTGTCAGTCCGTCACACTTTTCGGTTAACCACTTTGTCACAGTTTCTCAAATATGCTGCAGGTGGCATCCGCGTTCGAAAGACGCATTTCTTGTTTTGTCCATTCGTTAGACAAAATAAACATTTATTTACGATTATCGCTGGATATTGTATTATTTGATTTATCGGTGCAAAGTACTTGGTATGTATATTTCTTATGGTGTGTACATGTAGTAGCGCAAAGTGAATTTCAATTTTTGATTTTAACACCTGGGTCATGAATTATCTCCCCTTTTAGGACATATACTTATTTCCCAAATTTGTCCGTGTGTCACACATTTCTCACAAGTTGTAAAACTTGTTAACCGTAATAGCTGGTTCACGAGGCTTAATACTTGGTATGTCCCTTGATATGGTGTGTAAATTCGCAAACTGAATTTCGATTATTGATTTGACGCCTGGTTCATGGATTATCTCCCCCTTTTGGGCTTTTCATAATGTTGTTTGTCCGTCACGTTTATTATTCCCACTTTTTGAGAGAAAAACATGGGTACTGGTATATTGTTTTCGTCACGGGTGTCCGTCCGTCTGACCGTCTGTACGTCCGTCACATTTTTTGTAAGACGTAAAACTTTTAATTTGTAATTCAAACTTGGTGTGTGCCTTCTTTCTTATGATGTGCAAAGTGACTTTCGATTTCAAATTTTGGCCCCCCTCCCCCCATGGATTATGTCCATTCGCCAATTTTGCTTTGTAACTCGTAAAACTTTTAAACGTAATACATGTGTGCCATCCTTATGATGTGTAGATGTGCAAAGTGATGTTCGATTTTGACTGGACCTCCCGGTTATGGATTCCTTATGGTGTATACATGTGTAAAATTAATATTGAATGTTCATTCGACCCCCAGACATAGTTTATCTCCCCTGTTTCGACTTAGTATTTGGGACTCTTTTGTTTTTAAAAACAAAAATGGGTGGATTGTTTTCGTCCCGAGTGTCTGTCCGTACGTCCGTCCGTTCCAATATATAGGGGATATAGGGCTAGCCCCACAGGGATGGACTTAGTAAAGGACAGGGTTAATTACATAGCCTCCTAAAAACCGGTTTATGTGGCTAAAAACCAGTTTATGTGACTTCTTCATAGCGCTCAGGGAGCCCTTAAGACACTTAAACACAGTTTTTAAGAACGTCCGCCTGTCATGTCGAAAAACCATTTAACCTTACTACATACACACCTGATATTTGGTATGTAGCTTATGTATGTATAAGGATGTGCAGATGCGCAAAGTGAATTTCAATTTTTTATTCTACCCTCCGTCATGGATTATCTCCCTCTTTCGGACCGTATGCAGTCTAAAAAACTGCTAATTTCCATGGAGCGGTATGTAATAAACCAAATTAAAAACGCAAAAAGAAGTAAGAAGTCATGCGTAATCTCTCATCAATCTATAGCATATAATCTACTCCCGTACCGTCCAAATCCAGAGTTACGATTCCACTCATAGGCTTCCTCTGTATAATAGCGAATCAGATCTGATTCGAACTTAAGCAGTTAATTGTGCTCGAGTCGTTTAGACTGTTTCATACCACATTTGACCATTACATTTGAACGTACACCTATTATATATACACAACTTTACTGTGTTGCATCTTGTTCATTGCCTCTTACCATTATCAGTGGCGTAGTTCTCCTGAGCGTTCCAATTATTTAAAAATTATTTAAAAGGAGGAGAAACTGTGATCACATAATTGCCAAATCGTTGTATCAATTTATAATACAAAATAAAAGAATCCTCTTGGTACATACATTCCAAAATGTATCTGTGTCTCCGCTGGGACTTATGTTCATATTTTAATGAAATAACATTTCAGGCTCTGGTATCAGTACTTTCAGTACTTTCATTGACGATATATGCTGATACTTGTACTGCTGGGTTGTTTCAATTCTCACCGATATCCGTACATTAGTATCAGATGTTCTACCTTGTTGATGATCGCAACCGATCATCAGCAAGGTAGAAAATCTGATACGTATGTACGGATATCGGTGACAATTGAAAAATCCGATATTTATGTACCTATATGTGTGAAAATAGTAACAACACAGCGGTCATATTAGCGTCATATATCTTCAATTAAACCACTTTACACTAAGGGTCATGATGAAAACACGCGGGCTATGTACCTACCTGACTTTCGCTATAAGTGTAGTTGTAGTGGACCAATGAGCGATATTTGACCTCTGTCTCGAATGTCACGAACTCTGACGAGTCAGGTCGTCTCAGAACCGACTCGAATGCCTTCATTGCGGTCTGAAAATATGGGGGCCATTTTGAGAAAACAGAGGGGTCACTCCGATCACAACAAACAGTAGCCTATGTCACCACAATTGTAAAGGTAATCATTCAAACCAAGAGCTTTTTAGACTGTATACGGTAATGAATGTGTATTTACAGCCGGCTCTGCAGGTGCGCGTTATGAATATAGATAGCGGAAGTTGTTTATTTCATCGATGAGAACATACGACATTTATTTACATCGTATAACTATGTATTTCATGGGTAGGTATATAATAAAAAGTAATATATTTTAGCATTTTACTCATTGTATATTTTAACTAATGACGTGTCACTACTTTATGGTATAATGCCATACTTTGCAATATAGGAATGAATGGCATTTTTGTGGAATTCATCTGGGTATAAACTTGGAAAAGTCGCGGGAATACTGGACGAAGGCCGGGAGGCCTCGTCCTGTATTCCCGCGACTTTTCCAAGTTTATATCCCCGATAGCTTCCACAAAAATGCCATTCATTCCTTATAATTCCAGCATTTGAAATAAATTCATCAAGAAAATGTGTTTATTTTCCGTTTTCTAAATAATTATTTTAACTGCGCCTGACGGTTACGGAAAGTAGTTCGGCATGGAGTTTACTGGATTACAAATTTTGGACAGAGACTTGCTACGGACCAATCAGATGTTAGGGAATTGCGTAAATATTTTTGTGCTGGAATTATTGTATGATATCACTTGTATTTCAATAAATTTATGAAAATTGGTCGAATTTTGTTACGAATGTTTAAACGCGATCGATAGTATCGGCAAATGATGATTAAATGTTAAAGGCACATGCCCACTCAGAGGACACAAACTGTTCTTTATATGAATTAAATAAGTGGATATTTGTGTCACTATTCCACTAGTTCTAACAATTACGAGTGCCCGCTATACAGATATAATTATTTAGCAATATTTATTTTACTGATAGTGACGCGCGGTGGTATCAGGCCTTTTCATATGCAAATGAGGAATTATATTTTTTAATTATTGATAGAAATTAAATGCCTCACCTGAAAAAATAGTATTTTCTACAGATCATAAATTATGAGCATTGCACATCAAAATATAAATCGGGAGAATAATTAGTAATGTCCGTTAACATTTTAAGGAATCACGGTTATCGCCCCTGATATCAGTGTGGATATTTATCTCTGATACATAATATATAATAATGCCAATCACTATGTGGGGAAATCATGGTGAATGAATCTTTATTTTGCCAGGAAATGTCTCTGATGATGATGTGCCTTCTGAGTGGGCATGCACCTTTAAATGTTACGGCAGATTATTTGAATCTTATACAAAGGTAGTATAATGACTGAATGATGAATCATTAAACGGATACACATCTATATATTATACAGTGAATTGGATGTTTTGTTAAATCAGGGGCGTAGGATCAGGCCCGGCAGGTCTGGCAGCTTCCGGATCAATAATGTTGACATATTTGTAATTCATGTATAAACAACGGAATGTAAATATCTTTCTGCAATTGCTCTCCTTTCTCATCAAAAGTGTATATTGTTACCACTCAGTCGAACCGTCTCGGTGAGACGTTCGACTGAGTGGTAACAACATACACTTTGGGTGGTTAACGAGGGCACCCAGCCGATTCGCCTGACCAATCGTATGATGCTTCCGGTGGCCCTGTAAATGTAAGTAGTAAGTGGTTGATTTCTGTCATATTTCTTTGAAGTATTGATTTAGTAGTACCCAGAATTAAGTCAGCAGAAACACGTGGAGGAAACAGTACTTTTGGTGCGTTTTGGGGTCATTAGCCACGCCGGCCCAGTTATTACCATTTAATGATATGTGAATGTGACTGGAGAAATGGGGCTTATGTGTCTGTGACCGGTGTAGATCTTAATTAAATAACACACTCCTGCATCCTGATGACGGTCTATATTTATTATTATGTTACTAGCATAACGGTTGTTTCATTGATCGAATGGCGATCTGTGCAGATCCTGATGCGTCCGCACAGTCTGATCTGGATCTATACTGGTCACAAAGCTCATGGTCCCCATTTCTCCAGTCACAGTCGCATGTGAGTTCGTGTAAGCTCGTGAATTCGCAATAAGCAATTACAATCTAATATACGTGATCTACAATTACAGATTACATTCACATCATAATGTTAAAGAATCGGTGAGATAAAGAAATAAATGGTGGTAATTGGCTCGAAAACCCGGTTAGTAAAGGTGTGTAAACCTTGTAATCACTATATTAAGTAATTTAGAAATACGCATGCACATGTTTTAGGATAATTACTTCCTTGGAATGGAAGGTGGCCGGATTAGCTCAGTAGGTAGAACGTCGGACGGCGTGTCTGCCGCTGCGAATGGTCGATATGTTTGGACAATATGCAATGTAAATTTAAGTAATACAATCTTGGTCTGTTGCGTTTACTGTAGTATGAAAAACATTTGGTCCGTTTAAAGTGTGTGGAGTCCTCTTCGGACTCCACGCACTTTAAGCAGACCAAATGTTTTACATACTACAGTAAACCCAACAGCCCATGGTTTCATTCCGTAAATAATGAAAAGACATTGTAAACCACACAATCTAGCTCAAACTTGATTCACTTACACATATTAAGTTTCCATTCCAGAGTTGTACTTGTTGGGGCCGCTGTGAGAAATTATTTACGGAATTGGCGGCCATCTTTTTGTATTCTGAAGCATAAGTTTAACATCTACAGAACATGATTTCATTCAATAAGGTGGCCAAATTAGCTCAGTAGGTAGAGCGTCGGGAGACCCCTGGTTCGATTCTACCTATGCCGCTGCGAATGGTCGATTCGGTGTGTCCTTGGGAAAGACAACTTCGTGCTAGCCGAGTCCTATCGGATGGGGACTTAAATAGTCGGTCCCGACATGCAATGTCATCGAGCCAGTGCAGTCGTTAAATCAAAGTATTTACATTTACCTTGGAATGGTCAGAAAATCACAGGGGGTACGTGGGCACCACGGGGAGCCGAGGTGTTTATGTCCTTGTCACTTTAGGCCAGGATGTCCAAGCAACTAAGTTATCACACTTTCTTATGAAAGTAAGCGATAACAAGGCTAACTAAAACAGCATGTTGGCTCGAGCTCAGCCCATAATAATGTGCATGTATGACATGTGCTTATTCAAATGAAATAAAATACTGTTTAAACCAAATCAAGGAATGTGTTTGTCTGAACACAGCTCAGGCTCAGCCAATACATATGCTTGATATCAAACATAATACATGTATTCACCAACTTTGAAATAAATACATTGACAGCTCAGGCTCAGCCAATCAAACTGTACTATTTTCGCATTGATATTGCCAATAGATGTTCGTAAACGTTGACAGATTTACAAGATTAACGCAAGCGATGGTGCAACAGGAAGGACGGCACATTTGTCACCAAAATGTACAATTGTACAATTGCCAATCTATAAGAATTATAAGAGACAGCTCACTTAATATGCCACTATAAATACATTTCAGCATATACATGAAAGACATTACTGAAATAATATGTTTCTATGTTTTCTTTAAAATGACTGCACACGACGTAGAATTTTGTTTTGTTAATTCGTTCCCACGAAATAACGGTTCGTTCCCTCTATTTAACAATTCGTCCGACGAATGAACAATTCGTTCCCATGAATTAACAATTTCGTTCCATAAATTTAACATTTCGTTCCAACGAAATAACAATTCGTTCCCCACGGGAATGAATTGTTAATTCTTGGGAACGAATTGTTATATCGTGGAAACGAATTGATAATTCGTGGGGACGAATTGTTAAATTGAGGGAACGAATTGTCATTTAGAGGGAACGAATTGTTAATTCGATGGAACAAATTATTATATCGTGCGAAAGAATTGTTAAATTGAGGGACCGAATTGTTATATCGTGGGAACAAATTAATAAAAACTAATCCATGTCCCTTGCGGGGCTCCGTACCAAGAAGCAAACGCAAAACAGCAATAAACCGTTGCAGTTGCACAATCGCCTGCGTTAATCTTGTCCAGATGTCAAAGTTTCTGAACATCTACACAATTAATCTTGTCCAGATGTCAACGTTTCTGAACATCGATTTGTCAACTCAACCGGCAATCAACCAGCTTGTTTGGCTGAGCCTGAGTTCTGCCAATCATGCTGTTTCATGTCAAGATCGTCAACGTCTCTGAACATATATGCACACGTTCTCGGTGTTTTATGGATTATCTTATATCTGGTGGTTTGGGTGCATTGTTACGAACATACAATTTGCATCACCTGCAGCGAGTTACACGTACACGTACGCTAATTTACAGGTATGGTGATAGCATAAAGTAAATATGGTGAAAGTTCGGAACGGAACGGTGAATGTGTAGATAATTGACGATTTCTGTCGTGTGTAATGAGTGAGCATTCGTAGTTGCACAAAATTATGTAAATTATCCAACACTAACGAAATCCACCCAAATCTACCCAAGATCAACCAGAATACCCATATGACACCAACATACTGACCATCTGTTAAACGGATGCATATACACAACAGCCTGTGTTAATCTTGCCAAAGATTGTCAACGTTTCTGAACATCTGTGCGGATGCGCAAAAATCTGGCTGTACAATTTGACGCAAAAAAAGCAATAAACCCCACTTCCCCAGTCACAGCCACAAAAGCCACAAATGTGACTGTGACTGCAGACAGAAATGGGACTTGTGGGCTTTGCGACCAGTGTAGATCCAGATCAGACTGTGCGTCCGCACACTCTAATCGGGATCTGCACTGTTCGCCATTCCATCAATGAAACAACCATCATGCTTCCGAACAAGCAACACAGATCGTCATCAGGCTACCGTAGTGAACTATTTAATCAGGAGCTGCACTGGTCACAATTCCCATACGCCCAATTTCCAGAGTCACAGCCAGAAATAAGAAACACAGGACATGCTGGCTTTTGCCAGTGGCGAAGTTCTAGTATAAGCCGTGTACGGTATTCCTGTGTACGGCTAATCTTGCCAATATTTGTAAATTTCCTTATTTCAAAATACAATGTACTTGAATATAGCGTTTGAAATGAAGCAGCTTGATTGAGCTGTGCTACGGACTCGGACAATCAAACTGCTTCATTGCGAGTTGGCATTGCCAATATATGTTCAGATAACCCGAGCATGATTGACGCAGGCGAGTGTGTAATCCGATCGTAATCCGATTGTAATAATGAAAAAGGACAGTATCAGATCAAACGAGTATCTATAGATTATAATAAGCATAAGGACGGGTAATGGATGTAAATGCTTGAATATCATTGCAGGCATCCATTAATTGTTTTTCTATGTGGGTAATTGTCGTATCCCTGAACATCTATGTCCTTGTGAATATGAGAAAAATCACTGAACAATCAAAGTACTGAAAGTACTGAACATATGGTACTACAATATTAAACTACATTGATTGATTGATTGTTGGTGTTGCAGTTTCATTAACCCTTAAAGGTATATTCCCACTCAGTAAGTACAAAATGTTCTTTACATCAGAGACATCATCTGAGACATTTTCTGGCAAAATAAACATTCATGCGCCATTATCCCACATACTAATTGGCATTATTATACATTTTATATCAGACGTAAATATACACACTGATATCAGGGGCGATAACCGTGTTTGCTTAACATTCACGACACTCTTTTTGTACTGGATATGTTAACCCTTACTACGCTGAATTAAATGTCGTCTGCTGGAAATGTTTTATTTTGAATATTTCTAGACAAAATACTTGGTTTTGACAGCACATGAGAATCGTCTCCAGTGGAGACGATTCTCATGTGCTGTCAAAACCAGTTTTTTTGTTAAGAATTAAAGCAAAAATGAAAAACAGCAGAAGACAATTTCCGTCAACAGCTTAAGAAGGGTTAACCCACTTTGGGTTAGTGAAAATATACTGTTTTTATCAAAAAAATTACCGATTTGACGAAAAAAAGTGTAGGGTCGGCGGGAAAAAATAGGGTCGGTCGGGTCAGTGAACTCTTTTTTTTTTTACGCCTAATAATATTCACATTCCTGACCCTTTTATGTTGCATACGCATATGTGAATTCTAAATAATCGAAAAATAAACGTCACTGCCATTTTTGTCCAAATTATTGGTCAGGCAGTCGCCGGACCTGTCGGACCTGTTCCGACGCCCCTGCCGAATTCGCAATTCTGCTGTAGAATAATTATGCAAATGTGACAGAAATGCTTTATATAATAGCCTCCACCATATGTGAAGACCCAGATCAGCCTGCGCAGTTGCGGAACTGCGCAGTTGCGCAGTTGCGCAGACTGATCAGGGTTTGCGCTGTTCGCCATTTAGTCAATGATTCGCCCATCATGCTCTTAGCAAAGAATATATAAAGAAGATATTACATGAGGCATGAGTGGTGATTTAACATAATATTTATTAAATGAGTTTATTGACTTCATAAGAACCGAGACTTTGTCAACGAGTTTAATAAATATCATATGAAATCAATTCAAACGTTAATTTATATTTATTGCATAGTCATACTTTGAAGAGTATTACCCAACATGTTTATTGTAGCGGTTGTATTTGCATATTTGTTGCACTACTGTATTATGATATTTAGTTCATAGAGTTTACTCCACTGTCATTTTGAAATACTGGTCCAGGATTTATTTCCCGAGACATCTGGAAATACGACAAAAAATCCGACAAAAAAATGAGTGTGGAGCACGAGTTGCTTTGTCGGATTTCCAGATTGACAATGTCGATGTTAGCGTATGAATTGCTTCTTCGCCGGCATGCGTGCGTGCGTGCGTGCGTGCGTGCGTGCGTGCGTGCGTGTCCGTCCGTCCGTCCGACGGACGTCCGTCCGTCCGTGTGCACGAGATGACACTGGTTAGGTAATTTGTATGCTCAACAGTGACTTGTTGGGTACTTTTTGCCTGTTGGGTATACCCAACACGCCAATATATTTAAAAGCGTCCATCTAAACATTGTTGGTTACTTGGCACCAAGTACCCAACAACGCTTTGATGGACGTATTTGTCCGTAAATTGTGTCCATGATCGTCCGAGACCGTAAGCTAACATATATTACCCGCGCAATACCGAACAAGTCCTTCCCGATAATCACCGAGGGTGGCCGATTATTATCAGCCAAGGAAATCGCGTGATTGAATATACCCAACAGCACACATCTATGACGTCATCTATCCGTTTCCGGTTGTCATTGCTGTCTGAATCGTTGTGAATATTACTTGGGAAAGTAAAGTCTCGCAATCATCGGAATCCGTCCATCTTGTTGGTGAGCGGTGATACATATTGGTTCAGTGTGATTCCAGATTGTGTAGATATGCATATTTTTAAATTGTGCTCAGATCTTCACATCGCCTTAAAATAGAAGATTTCTTTGGCAGCGATCTCTGCTACGCAATGTCTGCGTTTGATAATGGCTACTTATTTACGTTTCCAAGCATTTATGTATTTAAATGATGGAGGATCTGAAGATCTTTCATCAGAAATATTTGATTGAACAGGTATAAGGCCTATATAATATAACATGTCAAATCCATTGATTCTGATTTATATTAGTCGACTAGCGTCGGCCATTTCATTTTTCTGACGGCGAGTGACGCCCACGTTTTCCACATTTTTTTATCTATGAAACATCGACCTGGCTTGTCAAGTCGGGCCATGGACCATAATACATGGGCAGAACCGTCCACATGATATGGGCCGAGATGACCACAGCCTCTATCGAGGTCGACTCGACCATGGTCCGACTCGTCCGTAATTCTGTACAACAACAACAACTACAATTGACCAAATTGAAAACACGCATTTATTTTGCAGGAAAAAAACAAATAATGCAGCTTCAAAAATACACAGTGTCGATGCAAATAACAATAATTACGTCAGTACTCAAGGCGTGACATGATATAAGAACACAAATACAGTTTTGTAATGCAAAATTATCGTTTGTTTTCGTGTCTATATATACCAGTAAACGATGCATACCGGTAACCGCGGGCTTACGGGTCAAAACGTAACCAATCCAAAATGTAGCGATCGTATTTGCTTGTTTGAACTCTCAGGGCAACACAGATTTAGTGGGTCAGGGATTCTAGAAATTTAAACGGTTGCAAAATGTATAATATGTCGCTTGTCAATGCGAGTCCCCCCCCCCCTCCCCCTCTCGGGGTATTAGCTGGAGCCAACTTGTGCCGGGACGTACCCCGGGGAATTAACCTTCAGAATGCGGGGCCTTTTACCCGGGTTTTAGCCAGCCAGATTTCCCTGCACAGGGACACAGCGGACTTTAACTGACGCAAAATTAAAAGCCCCGCTATTCCCGGGCCAAGGGGGAGGGGCACTCACATTGATATGTTCATTACACTACAGTGTACTACAGGGATCAGCTATGGCACCCTTACTATTACACTATCCAATACATTCATAATTATTTTCATAGTGTCCCAGACCAGAAAATCTCAAAATCTAATTTGGAGTACAACAGGGTGCATTTATGGGACCGTCACCATTACTAATTTAAATAAATCCTCACCCAAAATTAGCAAACGTCGTGACTTTGTCTATAACAGCTTGTGACAGCTTCATTTACTTCCATTACAGACTATGGCCAATTTGGACCCGGGACATATCGGACCAAAATTAAATGAGAGTGAACCAAAACCCTCTCCCACTACAAAAACGTATATAAACAGAGAATTAAAAATATACACATTGGGTGGTCAAAACGTACACATACCGGATAGTTGTTGATACTCAATAGCAACTTGGACTCTACCCAAGCAGGCCGTCCCCAAGAAAAAAAGAGCGCGGGAGGTAGCTTGGTCCAGTTGCATGCTCCCCCGGAATTTTATTATCACGTACATGTCATTTGGTGCATTCTGGCTCATTCTTTACTAACAAAAATAAGATATTACCTGTTGAAAGTGCTATTTCTGTAGAAAAAAAAAGATTTTCACTTTTGCGCCAAATGAATCACGTAATTCTAGTCAAATGATCGTCATTTCAATCAGGTAAGCGTTAAAGTCACTTGGCCCCTTCCCCTAAAATAGGATTACAAATAATCGTAATAATCACATAACATTAGTATACCGATAGAATAGAGAATAGTATACCAATGCTATAGACAGGTCGCCAAACTCCCCACCACCACACACACATTTCTAACCCTTTCAACACCACAGGCCTATATAGTTGTATTGGCAAAATGTGTAGATCCTATGAGCCGGCTCGTGACGAGGCGTCTCATCAGGATTTGCACTTTTTGCAACTAATTATCATACTTTTTAGAGAAAAAAAAAAAAAAAACACCCTCTTTTTATAAATGAACTACACTTTTTGCAAGTAATTTTCATATTTTTGAGAACAAAAACACCCTCTTATCATAAATGGACTAGTCTGAAAATTATTTTATGATGATTGGATTGGTCGGAGAATTAACAAATCAAAATCCATTCCAGTTACTGGGGTGAAAGGGTTAATTGAAAAATGACCCCAGGGTGAATATGTTGAATCTGTTGGATGCAACATTTCACTATGCCGTGGGAGTAGAGAATTATACATCATGGAAAAAAGGTTTAACCCTTACAGTGCTGAATTAATTTGTCGTCTGTTGAATATTTTTCCATTTTTCTCATCAAAAACTTGGGTTGGCAGCAATGGAAATGATTCTAAAATGCTGCCAAACCATGTTTTTACTGAGAGAAAAGACAAAATATGAATTATCAGCAGACGACTATTTTCGGTTGCCGCATTCTAAGGGTTAAATATGAAATCAGTGTTGTTATGTAATAGTAAGTCAGGTTTTATAATGTACCATGCAGACTCCAATTAGATGTAATTGACACATGTTGACAGCCATGTCCTGCCTCATCCTGCATGTCTCATTCTATGATCAGTGCTTGTATTAAACAGGTGTATATCTAAGCCTATCTTGTCTCCATACAATATAGGTTAGAAGACACCAAATGATGCGAAATCGCCGAGGGCGTATGCAAAAGTAGTCCGGTATAAAAAAATAGTGCGGGTGTTTTGAGGTTTCAGACACCGTTTGCTTGCAAATCTTGATACATTACTATCCAGTTTCACTTGAGGAACATTTTGGGGTGCCTTTAACACCAGGTTTCAGCATATTTGTAGCATTTAAAAGAAAACACTGAACCTGTTGGTCACTTTATGTAAACGGAGTTTCCGTGGCCAAAAATTGTACACAATATTGGAGGATATGACAAGGTTGGATTTTTTTTTCTTAGGAGTAATTGAACCTATTGTTTAGTTCATGCAGAACCAGTACAGACTGGCTGCAGGTCATGTACAAGTGGGTCCCACAGCATCCATACGAATAATGAAAGTAGGAGAGACTGGCCTTATTGGATGGCATTCGGTTAAATTATATAGTAAAACTATTTGGTGGTGTCTAACCTATAACAAGTGTAGTCCCAGATGCAGAGTATGGGATCATGCGGTTATGGTGTTAATTGGAGTAATGGCGGCACCCATGAGGTCTCTTTTTTTTCATCAATACGACTGTGGTTTCTTCCTTTTAATGATGACCATGTTCCAGCTCTTAACACTACGAGTCTGCCAATACCAAATTTAGGAGCATTACATATGTAGTTAAGTCTGAGCATGCTGCAGAGAAATTTGAATCAGACCAAGTTTAAACGTTATATTCCGTCCGATTAAATACTCTGCAGAGATGGTTCGTCTGGATTTACAATGTTTGCAATCATTGGGATAAAGAGAGAGGCACGGGGAGTTGAAAGGGTTAATCGATAATAATGTTTGTGCAGAATGGGTATTTGCATGAAATTGCGACAATAGAATACACTACTTAACTGCAAATGCAATAAGCGTGGCTTTGTCAGATCACAGCCCACTGATTTATCACCTATTCAATTACCTGAATTATCTGTATTTTAATTAGGACAAGAACAACAATTTGAGGCACAAAAAACAGTGCAGAATATAGATTTACTAGATTTACAGTTTCAAATGTCATTATACCAGGTTCTTACTTTCGAACTTGATTAGAGGGCTTTAACAAATAGAAAAAGAAAGGAATCTACATATTACAGTTGAAAACCACAGTTTGTTTGTTTTGTTTGTTTATTGGTGTTTAACGGCCTATCCACAGATAATATCATGTAAGGCGGGGCAAACGGGTTCAATCCCATTGTAACTTGCTGCATTGGGGGGGAAAATCACAAAATCAGAACGGAATATTTACATCGAGAAAAATATATATTCAGCCCTGAAATTAGAATAGCCTGACCTGGTGCCAGGTCAATACCACATCAAGTCACTTGGCCACTTCCCCTAGAATAGGATTTAGAATAATCGTAATACTGACATAAGGGGTATAACCAGATTCAACTATCACATACAAAATGCCGAAGATGTGTGAGGGCCAAACCAGGTCTCCAGTCGGAATTCGGGTAAGGATGAACCCCGATCATTAAATACCCATCGCATGCTCCCACCTACCACCCACTGAAAACCACAGACAAAAAAAACACTTTAAAGGTACATGCCCACTTGGTAGGCACAGAATGTTCTTTATATCAAAGACATAATCTGATACATGTTTTGGTAAAATAGACATTCATTCACCATTACCCCACGTATTGATTGGCATTAGTAAACCTTTTATATTAGACGTAAATTTCCAAACTGATATCAGGGGCGATAACCGTGTTTGCTTTTTGCGATATTACTGTTTATTCGCTGTATTTATGTTTTGATGTGCAATGATCGTACTTTATAATCTGTCGAAAATATAAATTGTTTAGGTGACGAATTTAATTAATAATATAAATAATTTAAAAAAATCATGCCTCATTTGCATATGAAAATCGCCTGATACCACATCGAGTCAATATCAGTAAAATATATGTTACTAAATTATTATAGCTGTGTGGGGGAGGGGGCACTCGTAATTTTTACAACTGGTGGAATAGTGACACAATCATACACTTATTTAATTCCTATAAAGAACACCTTGTGCCTACTGAGTGGGTATGTACCTTTAAATACAAAACATCAAGCTCAACAATACTCCAACATACACATAAACAACTGGATCGGCCCGCATTTTAACATTTGTGGGTATATTTCACAATAGGTGTAATTGAGACAGACACAAACACTTTAAATGCAAAATATCTAGGTCGACAATTCACCCACATAACTGGGTTGAGTCACCCGCCCTTTAACATGTTTTGGTATATTTATATTATATCACATGTGTATTTCACAATAGACTATTATAGGTGTAATTGACTTGGGTACATGTAGGTATGGTTTATTAACCATATGGTCAGCTTAATTTCACCTACACTGTACTCCTGATTTATATACCACACACGATAAATTCTAATTTTTTAGTTTTATTTTAAATATATGTACTTATGTTAAATATAACAAATCATAGTCGAAAACTAGAAAATGTGTTCATAGAACACGAATGACCCACATATACCGCTTTGATAATAAACAAGGCAAAATTCCAAGTGCGGGGTTGAAACAAAAATCGAAATAAGCTTTGCGCCTCTACTCATCATAGATACCATGTTTCAGGTCTTACAGCTTAAAAGTTTTACGAGTTACAAGACAAAATTGCCAAATTATAAGTCGAAAAGGGAGAGATAATCCATGACCCTGGGTCAAATAAAAAAACAAACTAAACTTTGTGCATCTACTCATCATATTAAGGAAGCTACATACCAAGTTTCAGGTCTGTAGCTAGTACAAATTGTGTTTATGTGTCTACCAGCCACATAAGTCCCCTTTGAGTACTGCGGAATAAGCCACATAAACCGATTTTAGCCACATAAATCGGTTTCTTAGGTGGCTAATATAACTAACCCTATTCTTTACTAAGTCAATCCCTGTGGGGGCTAGCCACATATACCCTATATATTGGTGCGGACGGACAAGGGTAACATTAAAGGCCCCCTCCACTATCGTGGTGCCGGTGGGCATAAACAATCTATTTAATGTTACTGGGTCTCAGATATGTGCAGAAAGTTATGTAACAGATCCGTTAAAAATACTTCAGTTGTAGATTTGTATCTTATTCTGAACCCAAAAGGAAACATGTGTGGCCTGAAAAAATTGTATTTTAATAAAATGTTTGTTTGTGATAACTAATAACTGTGCTGCTTTTGTGCAATTGAGCTTATAATTTAATTTTCCTTTCTACACTACATGCCTGTATAGTGGTATTGGCAAAAAGTGTAGATCCAGATGAGCCGGCTCATATTAAATCATACACAAATGTTTCATTCTATTTATTGCATATGCACATCACAATACATCGAAGCTGTAAATGACCACCTAGCTTCTTTACTGTACGGGCCACATTTGTATATTTATTACACTAGTGTATTATGATTTTTATTACACTGTGTTATTACACTGTGTAAGCCTATTTTATGCAATAAAATAGTTTACTTAATCCAAGATGTGCACACGCTTGAACTAGCTCTATCAAACCGCAAACTAGTAAAACTCTGTGACAGACAGAATCATGCCGAGTAATCTTTTGATATCAAGTTTATCAGGCAAGGCTAGGAACCATGTAGGAATTCCGAGGCTCACTGTTTCCGATACGAACCTGATAACCTTAGTATCAATACACACTAGCGTGGTATTCTGTATTATATTTATCAGGTAACATGTTATGCTATAGAATGTGGAAATATGGAGCGGATTTCATTGAAAGGAACGCAGACTTGTTTACATTGTGTCATTACACTGACGTCAATCGGTAAAATCATGTGACGCTGTTCGTCCAATGAAACATCAGTTTTCAGTTAGTTGTATACAAGATATTATTATCAGGTGAATGCTTGATACGATATGATGTTATCAGTCAGTACGTATTCGGCCAATACAAAGCTGGTTACCTGACACAATTTATTTATGACATTTGCAAACAACCTATATGTTTGTTTGTTGGGGTTTAACGGCATATCAACAGCTAAGGTCATTTAACTCCGGGTCAATGGGTTAGTACTAAATCCCATGTATTACCTGTACAAGTACAAATACATGTTCAAGTACATGTACAAATGGAGGGAAAATCTCAAGATCAGAACTGAATATTTACAGTAAAAAAACTATATATTCAATACTGAACATCAGAATAATCCTGATCGGATGGCAGGTCCTCGCCACACCAAAATCACTTGGCCCCCTCCCAAAAGCAGTAGGATCAGTAATAATCTTGCTACTTTTCTAATGAGAAATAACCCAATTCAACTCCCAGTTAACAAAAGAGCCCAAGATAAAAACATACCTGAGGGCCAAACCAGGCAAATCGCGATTCCTATAAGGAGGACCGTTAATTTACGCCGTCACGTTCACCCTACCAACCATCCACTCTAACAATATGTAATGTAACTCTACAACTTGCACTAATACATTACTGAGACACATATATGTTGCTGCATCTCCAGAAATGGGTCTTAGTGCTTTGCAACCAGTGTAGATCCAGATCAGCCGATACATACGCACAGTCTGATCAGGATCTGCACTGTTTGCCATTCCATCATTATATATCGTTATCATGCTACAGGATAGGCCACTACCCAACAATAACATGGTCTGGAAAATTATGTGTTAAATCTGAACTACATTTTCAATACCTGATAGTTGATACCCAGCAGCAACTTGGACTCTACCCAAGATAGTAAGGACACTAACCAACATGGTGTGGACAGTTTTTTTTATTGAATATTAATGTTCAACATTTAATACAGATTAGTTGTTGATACCCAATATCAACTTGGACTCCACCCAAAATAGTACGGACACTACCCAACATGGTCTGGGCAGTTCTGTATTGAATATCAAACTTCAACATTTAATACTCGGTCGTAGTTGATTCCCAATATCAACTTGGACTCTACCATTTCTACCCAAGATAGTACAGACACTATCCAACATGGTATGGACAGTTCTGTATTGATTATACAAATTCAACATTTAATACTCGGTAGTTGTTGATGGCCAATAGCAACTTGGACCATAACCAAAATAGTATGGACACTACCCAACATGGTCTGGACAATTATGTTTTGAATCTGAACTACATTTAAGTTAATACTGGATAGTTGTTGATACTCAATATCAACTTGGACTCTACCAAAAATAGTATGGACACTACCCAACATGGTATTTTATCTTGCAATTTATATGTATGGTGGTACCCAATTGGAAACGGACACTGTATCCAATAAGATTTGGACTGTGTATCCAATAATGTTTGGACTGTGTACCCAATAACGGTTGGACATGTCGATCAATATGTTATCTTGCAATTGATATGCATGGTGGTACCCAATTGGTAACAGACACTGTATCCAATAAGATTTGAACTGTGTACCCAACACCGGTTGGAAATGTCGATCAGTATGTTATCTTGCAATTGATATGCATGGTGGTACCCAATTGGTAACGGACATTGTGTCCAATAAGGTTTGAACTGTGTATACAATAAGGTTTGGACTGTGTACCCAACACCGGTTGGACATGTCGATCAGTATGTTTGATATGCATGGTTGTACCCAATTGGTAACGGACACTGTATCCAATAAGGTTTGGACTGTGTATACAATAAGGTTTGGACTGTGTACACAACACCGGTTGGACATGTCGATCAGTATGTTATATTGCAATTGCTATTTCTTGGTGGTACCCAATTGGTAACGGACACTGTATTCAATAAGATTTGGACTGTGTATCCAATAATGTTTGGACTGTGCACCCAATAAAGGTTGGACATGTCGAAGAGTATTTTATCTTGCAATTTATATGCATGGTGGTACCCAATTGGTAACGGACATTGTATCCAATAATATTTGGACTGTGTATCCAATAATGTTTGGACTGTGTACCCAATAACGGTTGGACATGTCGATCAGTATGTTATCTTGCAATTTATATGCATGGTGGTAACCAATACATTACCAACATTCAAAATGTCATGTATCAAACAATAATTGGACATGAACCTAACAAGTGTCCAAACGTATGAACGACTGGCTTCCGTTGCCTACCCAACAATTAACTATCCAATAAGCGATGGACACCAGGTAGCCAATATGTGGTCAACAGTATGAACGACTTTGGTTTCCAATGCCTACCCAATAAATACTACCCAATAAAGCGATGGACACCAGGTAGCCAATATATGGTCAACTGTACGTCCGTCCGTCCGTCCGTCCGAAATCTGTGTTAAAGTTTGTAAATACCTTATACATCTGCAGTCCTAAGGACTTGAAACTTAGTCATCATCCATACATTCATGCTGTATCCCACTCATGCGGCCCCCGTGCCCAAGGTCAAGGTCAAATGCCTCGACGGGCTCGACATGCGGACCGCGGCCATCTGGTATTTTTTATTTTTTATTTTCAGGCAATACTAAAACGAGGTGCTGAACCTTGGGCGGGCCGTTTTATTAGGGGCAGGCGGGGGTGAGAATATAAACATAATTTTGTGCAGCCTTATGCAATAAATGTGACAGCACATGTACATATTTGAAAAAAAAACAACGTCACTGATGTTTTTGTCCTGTAAGTGCTGATAAACATGATCACATTGTAAGTTTTAAAAACAAAATTATTACTGTATATTGTTTTTGTCTGTATACGTCTGCACGTCTACCCGTAGTATGTCCGCCCACTACGTGTCTTGTTCGAAGCAAACATATCAACTGTAATACGCCAGGGCTCCAGATAAGTTTTGTAGTATGATACCCTTAGATTTCATTTAATATGCATATTTTACTTTTACAAGTGTATTGTCGATTGTCTTCCTTGTTATATAGGGAACAAATGATATTTATTTGAGCTGCAAAAAGCAGACACTGATACAGTATTTTCACTGCTGAATTTGAAAATAAATGCGTATTTTCACTTTGCTGTGGGCATTTTGTACTCCCATTTCTAATAATCAATGCGTATTCTGCTAAATAAGTGCGAACAATACGGCAATACGCACCTTACTATATGGAGCTTCGAAATACCCACAACAATATGTTTTGTATGTGGTTTTGTTATGTTGTACTTTTTCTTTTTTTCATTATTATTCGTTTATTCACTCAGGTCACATACATCTAGCTTGGAAATGATCTAACTAAGAAAACAAAAGTAAAATTTTGAAAATCGGTCCAGTATTTCTGAAATTCTAAAAAATTTCCCCATGTTAAATCCCCATAGACATCTTCACTCTGTGAAGATGTCTATGGGGATTTAACATGGGAAAAAAAAAAAATTTCCCAATAAAATCAATATTTGACCAAATTTCTCGAAATAAAAAGAAGGCACATTCTTAAATTTTCCTTTAATTTAATATTATCGAAAAAAATATTGTTTTTGAATTGTTTATATAGCAGTAAAATTTGGGCAGCTTTTGTGAAACAGACTGTAGACTCCTAGATTTATTCAATATTCACTACATAAGTATCATACTTTCTATCTTGTTAAAAGCAACAAGATAGGAAATCCGATAAGTATGTACATATATGGGTGAAACTAAAAACAACCCAACAACATGTAGTGATGAAAACACGTTTTTATTTTGTATATATATTTTTTTTTAAATATACCTACACATATATAGAACCATATTTGAAAATGAGCAGTCATTTGGTCGATAAATGTGATTGTAAGAAGAACAATTTGGATCGTAGCCAGTAATCTCCCTTTGACAATATATTTATATACTGTATTTCAGCGTTTATTTCTTACTGAATAGCACAAACATTTAGTTTTGCGAACAGAGTAGACACAGGTTAGACTGCACATATGTACCTTCTGATCTGGGTATACACTGATTATGCAATAACATTAATACGTGTGAAAATATGAATATGGCAAATAATGCAGTCCCGGATCATAATGCGCAGACATGTATGATAATCTGGATCAACTGATCACTATAATTGCTCCTTTTCATAACAAGTCATGATAATTTCAGCACAAACATATTTACACAATTCCCTAACATTTGAATGGCCCGTAGCAAGTCTCTGTCCGAAATTTATATCCCAGTAAACTCCCACGCCGAACTAATTACCGTAACTGTGAGGGGCAGTTAAAATAATTATTAAGAAATGGAAAATAAACACATTTTCTTGATGAATTTATTTCACATGCTGAAAGTATAGGGAATGAATGGTATTTCTGTTGAATTTATCGGGGATATAAACTTGGAAAAGTCGCGGGAATACTGGACGAGGCCTTCCGGCCTTCGTCCAGTATTCCCGCGACTTTTCCAAGTTTATACCCCGATAAAATTCACAAAAAGGCCATTCATTCCTATAATACATTCGCACTTTTTACAATAATGTCCTAAGCTACACAATTTGAACCGAACTTCTATAAATAAATTTAACGGGAGATAACTAGCTACGATCCCTCATCATAACCTGGTCGACCTTGTTATAGATCAACGCTTTTGGGTGCATGTTATAGAGAATAGTAGGTTAGTGCCGTGAATGTGAAAAAATATCTGGCAAGGCTCAGGAAACGGGATGGGCGAGGCTCTACCGAGCACATCCCGTTTCCGTGCCGCGCCAGATATTTTTCCCATTCACGGCACTAACCTACTATTCTATTTATCCCGTCAACACCTACAAATGGCTGTAAAATGCAAAAGTAGTATTGACTGGATATCAACAATGTTTCACGGCACCGTGTTTCACGGCACATACGCACTGTGTTGACGGGATAAAACTACCTACGATCGCTCATTATTACCTGGTCGACCTTGTTATAGATCAAGGCTTTTGGGTGCATGTTAGTATTCTTGTGGCTAATTACATTGTACATGTTAACAAGTAACACACAGTCATACATATGTGGTGTTCATTGGTGTATGGGGAAAACACACATGAGAGTGTTCAGTCCATGATGCGCCAACATGCCATTGGCCCCCTGTTAAATGGAATGGCGCAAGTTTAAATTTTGCGCGGGCCCGGATTTAGCGTTTTCTTGCCGTCCGTGTTTTGTCCTTTTACCGATTTTAGTATTTTCCGATGTGAAGTAACCGAAATATGTACATGTAAGGGGTCCCGGGTTGGACGGACCCCTTGAATGTTTCAGTTGCTTAACTGCCACCAGAAAGCGTTTGAGTTCTAGAAGCCAAATTGTGTATTCGGTATGTTTGGATGACAACTACATGTACCTTCTGTGCAAAGAGATTTGAGTCAATTTAAGATGCGCATTTGGCATACTGGAATACGTTTCACGTCTACTGACTTTGTTTTTGTTAGGAGGACATTTGAAGAATATACATGTATAGAGGGTATTCATATTGTTGCAACGAAAATGACATATATGTTCATCGAGTGGTGTGAAATGTCCATATTTCACGAGTGCCGTTAGGCACGAGTGACATATGGACATGTCATACCACGAGATGAATATATAGAGGATATTCATATTGATGCTACGAAAATGACATATATGTTCATCGAGTGGTGTGAAATGTCCATATTCACGAGTGCCGTTTGGCACGAGTGACATATGGACATGTCAAACCACGAGGTGAACATATATGTCATATTCGTTGCAAAACTATGAATATTCTATTTATTATATACCGCTCCATGTAAATTAGCAGTTTTTTAGACTGTATACGGTAATGAATGTGTATTTGCAGCCTATTTGCGCTGTTTTACTGCCGATGCGCGTTATGAATATGGATAGCGGAAGTAGTCGTATTTTCACCGGAAGTTGTTTATTTCATCGATAAGAACATATGACTTGTATTTACATCGTATAGCTATGTATTTCATGGGTAGGTATACACTATAATGTCTGCTCATTCATGAACTGACAATGTCTATCGCGGACCACATTTAAAGAAAATCAATTCTGCTAGCTCAAAAAAGAAGAGTTTGGAACTCCCTGAGATCGGCATTGATACAATTGTCTTACCTGGTCCGATGAATGCCGTGACGTTATAGGTATAATACAACTCCGCCACCATTGCACCCACATGGTTAGCGTCACACGGTGCGTCATATATCCTCCTTACGTACAATATGTCCACTGTCTTATTTAACAACGCTGTGATTTTTTCTACAGCCATATCAACGGAACCAGCCGATCGTCGGTACTGAAAAGGGTCACGACCTTCACCGATGATGAAATTTGCAATCGTCACGGTCGGTTTCTCCGCACGTGCGGCAAAGGCGCAGCTGTAGATCAACACAATCACTATGGGTAGTATATATAATATATTTAATACGCGATATATATGATTTATTCAAAGTTGATCTGAAAATGTATTTCCCTGGGAGGTATACGTCTTTATTATTGCAGCTCACGTGACGTCATTTATGTCGCAATTGTATGCCGTTTCCAGATACGTCAGTATTCATTGGCTAACGTCAAATTCGTCGTTTTCTACACTTAAGTATGTGGCTGTGACTGGAGAAATAGAGAGTAGTAGGCGGTCGTGTCATTGAGCCATATGTAGTGTTATTAAAGGAAAAAATATCCGGCAACGCTCATGAATTTGTTTATTTCTCATCAGAAGTATATGTTGTGACCACTCATTTGAACCGTCTCGCCGAGACGGTTCAAATGAGTGTTCACAACATATATTTTGGTTCAGAAATAAGGAAAATAGATAGAGAATAGTAGGTTAGTGCCGTGAATGGGAAAAAATATCTGGCAAGGCTCAGGAAACGGGATGGGCGAGGCTCTGCCGAGCACATCCCGTTTCCGTGCTGCGCCAGATATTGTTTCCCATTCACTGCACTAACATACTATTCCATTTATCCCGTCAACACCTACAAATGGCTGTAAAATGCAAAAATAGTATTGACTGGATATCAACAATGTTTCACGGCAACGTGTTTCACGGCACATATGCACTGTGTTGACTGGAGAAATGGGGACTTGTGACTTGCGGTCAGTATAGATCCGGATCAGGATGTGTATCCGCACAGTCTACTCAGGATCTGCACTGTTCACAATTCCATAAATGAAACTCCCGTCGTGCTTCCAACAAGCAATACAGTATATTAAACTACATGCTCACGTGGTTACAACAACAACAACAATTGCTGAAACATCCAGAAGCGCGTCCTATTCGAGATACGTATTCTTTTATAATGTCCTTATTATGTGACGGATTTTGATGAGATATGGCGCATGAAATGCGTCTTGTTAACCTGCATTTGGTGGTCTCATTTCTTTGGCTCCAACTTATGTCGTTTCTGTGAAAAATCGATGTCTGTGTTTACTGTCAATATTGACACGGAAATCGACTTGTCGAAAACACGACATACGTATGTGCCGAAGTCCGAGACCACCAAATGCAGCTCATGAAGACGCGTTTGCTGCGCCGTATTTCATCACAATATGTTGGATATTAAGGAAACTATCAAATAATACTAACTTTGGAGTGGGCGCGCTTTCAACACTTTCAGCCAGTGTTGTTGTTGTTGTTTTAACCACGTGATTATGCACATTCATGTATCGTTATCAGGCTACAGGAGCGTGCTATCTGTAGGCGATTTCATCAAAATTGCAAAGTATACTTATCTAGCAAAGTATACTGTGAGGGAGAAATCATTTATTTTTCCCGAAAAGCATTATTTCATATATAACTAACGACTGCATATATTTGATGATTAAAAGTATGCAGAATTATTATACTGAATTTATTACATTATCACAGCCAAAATGGCTGTGATAATGTAATAAATTCAGTACAATAAAAATTAATAAATTTATCCTAAAATTTATAATTTCTCCCTCAAAGTATACTTTGCTAGAAAAGTATACTTTGCAATGTTGGTGAAATACGCTACGGGAGGCTCCGAGCTGCACTGGTCACAAATCCCATATTTCCCATTTCTCCAGTCACAGCCATGTATAGCGCCGTGTGTGTGTTAGTTACGAACAGTAACTGTTGGAACATACGGATGTACCGTCCGTACGGACTGTACGGGATTAGGTTGTAAGAGTTACTTCTCGCAACTATGTGTGTATACGACTTTGATTGCAGAAATAAGTATTGCAGAAATAATGCACAAATTCTCTTCTTGTAGTAATATATAATGTATTTAAAAATCATTTTGACATACACTCCCGCCTGCGATTCTCTTACCAATAATTGCAATCCAGCGGTCCTTGAATTGCAATTCGTCCCCTCTGGAATTGCAGTGTAATTGCCGTCCAATCGCGGTCCCGTTTTTGCGGTCATTCTTTCGCGATACCGTTTGTGCGGTAATTCTTTCGTGGTCCAGTTTGAGCGGTTATTCTTTCGCTATTTGCGCTTCTTTTATCTTTCCTCAGACTTTGTCGAAATTAAAGACCATCCGTTTATTGGTCTAATTTCATAAAAAATGTTAACTGCCATGAACACACATAAAGCGGATTATAACAATTTTACTTTAAGCAACGTAACATGATTCTAGTCATGCTACGGGTTATTTCATTAAATCAGATAGAGTATGGCTGAAATTATGCCAAACTCAAAACTCAAATTTTTTAAAATATTTCCCGATAGGCGGCCATTACGTTGCCTTGATACGCAAGAGGGCAAACTTCATTAAGCTAAAATTGCGTTTGGAAAGACTCGTCCGGGACATCCCTGATTACGATCAACAAAATGTTAATAATATGTGAAATATATACACCTAATTCTACTATTTATGTATATTTTATTGGATTTTAAATGGCTAAATTCCGCAACCAACTCTTTGGACCGCAGTCACATGATTGCAGTCCGATTGCGGTCCAATTGCAATTAATGGGAACGCAAATTGCAATCCTGCACTCCAGGAATTTCAATTCGCCTGGAAAGAGAATCGCAGGCTGCTCTGCAATCCCGCCTGCAATTCTCTTACCAAGAATTGCAATCCAGCATTCCTTGAATTGCAATTCGTCCCCTCTGAAATTGCAGTCTAATTGCGGTCCAATCGCGGTCCCGTTTTTGTGGTCATTCTTTCGCGATACCATTTGTGCGGTCATTCTTTCGCGGTCCAGTTTGTGCGGTCATTCTTTCGCGATACCGTTTGTGCGGTCATTCTTTCGCTATTTGCGGTAAAAATTTAGCATTACGCGTATATATACAGCTACAGTAGCGCTTTTCTGCTCCTTACATGTACCTATGTGTGTATATTCTAATATCGTATACATATCGTAATCGTATAGTATTGGTATATTTAATGAGCTTATCGTATGATCATATAATATTGGTATGTTAGTACCGTATCATCGTATAGTACAGTTTGTTTACATTATACAAACGTACAATACGAATATTATACAAACATACGATATCCGTTCGTATATACGATATATCCGTACGGATATGGTATGAAGATACAGTGGGGTCATCGTGCGGTTAAAATATACCGATGCACCGGTTCATTTCGCATGTAAACATCCGGTTTTCATTTCGATCATCTGCCACAATTTTAAGTTTTTCAAAATGAATAAATTTTCAGTTTTACGATACAGAAACAATTTAAAAGTGAGGATTGTGAAGTACGCTATCACAGTGCATATATATCATGTGTGTTCAATAAAGTAATTCATCAGTAATTCATCATTGTACTCCGCACCACTGCCGGGGACACAAAACAATGATCCACCACACACACAAGCCATCTACATTTGGCGTCCTAAAAGTTCCGGTCTATATCCCACAGTGGGAACAATGTGTATCACCACCACCACCAGTTTTTGTCTATGACTACACTACACCACCCCACCCCCCGACCACCACTTCTGTCTGTAACGCAAGTTGACGTGGCCGACTGATCAAGTGATAAACTATTCCTGGTGCGATGGCCGACTGATCAAGGGCTAAACTAGTCCCGGTGCGATGGCCGACTGATCAAGTGCTGTACTAGTCCTGGTGCGATGGCCGACTGATCAAGTTCTAAATAAGTCCTGGCATTGCGCAATGGCCAACTGATCAAGTGCTATACTAGTCCTGGTGAGATGGTCGACTGATCAAGTTCTAAATTAGTCCTGGTGCGATGGCCGACTGATCAAGTTCTAAACTAGTCGTGGTGCGATGGCCGACTGATAAGTTATAAACTAGTCATGGTGCGATGGCCGCCTGATCGAGTGCTATACTAGTCCTGTTGCGATGGCCGACTGATCAAGGGCTAAACTAGTCTCGGTGCTATGGCCGACTGATGAAGGGCTAAACTATTCCTGGTGCGATGGTCGACTGATCAAGTTATAAACTAGTCCTGGTCCGATGGCCGACTGATCGAGTGCTATACTAGTCCTGGTGCGATGGCCGACTGATCAAGGGCTAAACTAGTCCCGGTGCGATGGCCAACTGATCAAGTTCTAAACTAGTCCTGATGTGATGGTCGACTGATCGAGTGCTATACTTGTTCTGGTGCGATGGCTGACTGATCAAGGGCTATACTAGTCCTGGTGAGATGGCGACTGATCGAATGGTCGATGATCAAGTTCTAATCTAGTCCTGGTGCGATGGCCGACTGATCAAGTTCTAAACTAGTCCTGGAGCGATGGCCGACTGATCAAGTGCTAAGCTAGTCCTGGTGCGATGGCCGACTGATCAAATGCTATACTAGTCTTGGTGCGATGGCCGACTGATCAAGTTCTAAACTAGTCGTGGTGCGATGGCCGACTGATCCAGTTATAAACTTGTCATGGTTGCTATGCTAGTCCTGGTGCGATGACCGACTGATCAAGTGCTAAACTAGTCCTGGTGCGATGGCCTACTGATCAAGTGCTATACTAGTATTGGTGCGATGGCCGACTGATCAAGTTCTAAACTAGTCGTGGTGCGATGGCCGACTGATAAGTTATAAACTAGTCATGGTGCGATGGCCGCCTGATCGAGTTATATACTAGTCCTGGTGCGATGGCCGACTGATCAAGGGCTAAACTAGTCCCGGTGCGATGGCCGACTGATCAAGGGCTAAACTATTCCTGGTGCGATGGTCGACTGATCAAGTTCTAAACTATTCCTGGTGCGATGGCAGACTGATCAAGTGCTAAACTAGTCCTGGTGCGATGGCCGACTGATTGAGTGCTATACTATTCCAGGTGGCCGACTGATCAAGGGCTAAACTAGACCCGGTGCGATGGCCGACTGATTGAGTGCTATACTATTCCAGGTGGCCGACTGATCAAGGGCTAAACTAGACCCGGTGCGATGGCCGACTGATCCAGTTCTAAACTAGTCCTGGTGTGATGGCCGACTGATTGAGAGATACACTAGTCCTGGTGCGATGGCCGACTGATCAAATGCTAAAGTAGTCCTGGTGTGATGGCCGACTGATCAAGTGCTATACTCGGCATTGCCGACTGATCACGTGCTATACTGGGCATGGTGCAATGGGCGACTAATCAAACGCTATACTAGTGATGGTGCGATGGTCGACTGATTAAGTTCTAAACTAGTCCTGGAGCAATGGCCGACTGATCAAATTATAAACTAGTCCTGGAGCGATGGCCGAGTGATCCAGTTCTAAACTAGTCCTGATGTGCTGGCCGACTGATCGAGTGTTGTACTTGTCCTGGTGCGATGGCCGACTGATGAAGGGCTATCAATAATTCATCATTATACTCCGCACCACTGCCGGGGACACAAAACAATGATCCTCCACACACACAAGCCATCTACATTTGGCGTCTTAAAAGTTCCGGTCTATATCCCACAGTGAGAACAATGTGTATCACCACCACCACCAGTTTTTGTCTATGACTACACTACACCACCCCACCCCCCGACCACCACTTATGTCTGTAACGCAGGTTGACTTGGCCGACTGATCAAGTGATAAACTATTCCTGGTGCGATGGCCGACTGATCAAGGGCTAAACTAGTCCCGGTGCGATGGCCGACTGATCAAGTGCTGTACTAGTCCTGGTGCGATGGCCGACTGATCAAGTTCTAAACTAGTCCTGGCGCAATGGCCAACTGATCAAGTGCTATACTAGTCCTGGTGAGATTGTCGACTGATCAACTGCTAAACTAGTCCTGGTGCGATGGCCGACTGATCAAGTTCTAAACTAGTCCTGGAGCGATAGCCGACTGATCAAATGCTGAACTAGTCCTGGTGCGATGGCCGATTGATTAGGTTCTAAACTAGTCATGGAGCAATGGCCGACTGATCAAGTTTTAAACTAGTCCTGGAGCGATGGCCGACTGATCAAGTTCTAAACTAGTCCTGATGTGATGGCCGACTGATCGAGTGCTATACTTGTCCTGGTGCGATGGCCGACTGATCAAGTGATATACTAGTCCTGGTGAGATGGTCGACTGATCAAGTTCTAAACTAGTCCTGGTGCGATTGCCGACTGATCAAGTTCTAAACTAGTCCTGGAGCGATGGCCGACTGATGAAGTGCTAAACTAGTCCTGGTGCGATGGCCGACTCATCAAGTTCTAAGCTAGTCCTGGAGCGATGGCCGACTGATCAAGTGCTAAACTAGTCCTGGTGCGATTGCCGACTGATCAAGTTCTAAACTAGTCCTGGAGCGATGGCCGACTGATGAAGTGCTAAACTAGTCCTGGTGCGATGGCCGACTCATCAAGTTCTAAGCTAGTCCTGGAGCGATGGCCGACTGATCAAGTGCTAAACTAGTCCTGGTGCGATGGCCGACTGATCAAGTTCAAAACTAGTCCTGGTGCGATGGCCTACTGATCAAGTGCTAAACTAGTCCTGGTGCGATGGCCGACTGATCAAGTGCTAAGCTAGTCATAGTGCGATGGCCAACTGATCAAATCGCATGCCATAATAACTAGATGGCCATGGCCTTCATGTCGTGCCCGCCGAGGCATTTGATAGTACAAACAATTGTTTTATTGCAACAAAGCTTTAGCCCGTTGACGTAAAAACATGCCGCACCCGCCGAGGCTTTGATAGTATACGCAAAAACTTTAACTAAAAAAACACTTTAATCAAAAACTTCATCCTGAATGCACACCAATGTGCCGACTATATCGCTTTGTCTGCAAGCGGGCCCAACAAAAACTTTAATGGAAATTTCAAAGTAATTTGACCGTGACATTGGGCACATATAAATAATAATGAAAATGTGGGTGACAAATACACAGTATGTGAAGTTTCGAGTGAATTGGTGAAGCGGTTTCAGAGATATAGTGTTCTTAAAGGTACATGCCCACTCAGTAGGCACAAAATGTTCTGTATATCGGAGACATCGTCTGAGACATTTTCGGGCAAAACAAACATTACATTCACCATTAATACACATATTTATTGGCATTATTATACATTTTATATCAGACGTAAATTTCTACACTGCTATCAGGGGCGATAACCGTGTTTCCTTAAAATGTTACCAAGACATTACTATTTATTTTTTGATGTGCAATGATACTTTATAATCTGTTGAAAACATTATTTTTTCAGGGGATCACATTTAATTAGTATAAATAATTAAAAAATATCATGCCCCATTTGCCTATGAAAATAGCCTGATATCACCACGTGTCACTATCAGTGAAATAAACATTACTAAATGATTATGTCCATATAACGGGCACACGTAATGTTTAGAACTGGTGGAATAGTGACAAAAGTATACACTTATTTAATTCCTACAAATAACTGAGAATACACATAACTTTAATTGTTGTGCCTACTGAGTGGGTATGTACCTTTACTTAGCATAAATAATTAAAAAATATCATGCCTCATTTGAATATGAAAATAGCTTGATACCACCGCTAGTCATTATCAGTAAAATAAATAGTACTAAATGATTATATATGGATAGCGGGCACACGTAATTGTTAGAACTGGTGGAATAGTGACACAATGATACACTTATTTAATTACTATAAAGAACAGTTTGTGCCTACTGAGTTTAACCTTAAATAAAAACAAATTTAACCGGACGCACGAAGTGACGTACATATGGATGTACGTACGTATGTAGGCCAATGTGACAACTATATCGCACTGTCCACATGCAGGCATATCAAAAACTTTGAGATAAATTTCAAAGTACTTTGACCTTGATATTGGGCACAGGGGTTGCAGGGGTTGAGCATAAAATTAAAATATGGATAATGATAAACACACATGTGAAGCTTCGAGTGAATTGGCGAAGTTGTTTCTGAGATATAGTGTTCTTAAAAACTCTATCCTACGGTAAATAACAAGAGCTGTATGAGAACAGCATAGCTCGTCTACGAGGGTTGTCGATGTAAAGATAGCTTGACAAACAAGGTGGCCGCGGCCTGCATACAAACCTTAACCGAGGTTGACGAAAAACCTTAACCAAGGGAAATTAAGTAAGTAATTCAAGGTTAAATGTATGTCAATGTCAGATATAGGTCAGGGGTTATTGATGTACATCACTAGGAGATGAAGTTTTCCAAGTATGATTTGTGTAGGGCCAGGAGTATTCCATCTACAAGCTTGACTAAAAACCTTAACCAAGGGGAATTAACTAAGTAATTCAAGAGGAAATGTAGGTCAAGGTCAAATATAGATCAGGGGTTATTGATGTACATCCATATGAGAAAAGGTTGTCCAAGTATGGTGTATGTATGCACAATAGCATTCCATGTACAAGCTTGACTAAAAACCTTAACCAAGGTTGACTAAAACCTTAACCAAGGGGAATTAACTAAGTAATTCAAGGGGAAATGTAGGTGAAGGTCAAATATAGATCAGGGGTTATTGATGTACATCACTAGGAGATGAAGTTGTCCAAGTATGGTGGGTGTAGGGCCAGTAGTATTGCATATACAAGCTTGACTAAAAACCTTAACCAAGGCGTGACGGTGACGCCGACTCCGGGGTGACAACATAAGCTCTAACTATTCTTCGAATAGTCGAGCTAAAGACCAGATGGCCATGGCCCGCATGTCGAGCCCACCGAGGCGTTTGATGGTCTCGGAGTATATTTATTTGAAGTTTGAATTAATGTATGTAAAAGATTTAACGCAAATTTGAAAGTCATTTGACCTTGATCTTGGGCATGTGGGTCTCATGCGTGGGCTATAATATGAACATATGGATGATAATAAATAATTATCTGATGTTTGAAGCAAATCTGAATAAGTGTTGTGGAGATATAAGGTATGCAAAAACATTAACACAAATTTCAAAGTCATTTGACCTTGACCTTGGGGCACAGGGGCCGCATGAGTGGGACACAGAATGAATATATGGATGATGACTAATAAGCATTTGATGTTTCAAGTCAATGTGACTTAGGATATTGTATTTAAAAACATACACCGGTTTCGGACGGACTGACGCACGGACGTCATTGTGATCACTAAGTCTCGCTTTCCGCAAGCAGGCTCGGCAAAAAACTACGGATGGACGTCAATGCGCAGACTATATCGCACTGTCCGCAGGTGGTCGCGACAAAAATTGTCCAACCCCTTTTTAAAGGTGCATGCCCACTCAGTAGGCTAAAAATGCTCTTTATGGGAATTAAGTAAGTGTATAATTGTCACTATTCCACTAGTTATAAACATTACGAGTGCCCGCTATACAGATATAATCATTTGGTAATATTTATTTTACTGATAGTGTCGCGCGGTGGTATCGGTATTTCCATGTGCAAATGGGGCATGATATTTTATAATTATTTATACTAATTAAATGCATCAATTGAAAACAAATTTGACAGATTAAAAAGTATGATCATTGCACATCAAAAAATAAATACAGAGAATAAATAGTAATGTCCGTTAAAATTTTAAGGAAACACGGTTATCGTCCCTGATATCAATGTGGAAATTTTCTTCTGATGTAAAATGTATAATAATGCCAAGCAATACGTGGGTAATGGTAAATGATTGTTTATCGGGCCAGAAACTGTCTCCGATGATGTCTCTGACATAAAGAACATTTTGTGCCTACTGAGTGGGCATGTACCTTTAACGCTAGCTCCGCACTGTCCCGTGAGAAATATGCATGTGCTAAGTTTCATAAAAAATATTGCAAAGGGTGTTCGCACTATGCTCTGGACAAATCAGTGCGCGAAAAAACAAAGGGAGATAACTAAACTACAAAATGTGTTCATAGAACACGGATACCCCACATATCGCTTTGATAGTAAACAAGGCAAAATTCCAGTGTCCAAAAGGGAGAGATAATCCATGACACGGGGTTCGAATCAAAAATCGAAATAAACTTTCCGCATCTACTCATCATAAGGAAGCTACATATCAAATTTCAGTGCAGTAGCTATTACAAACGTTTTACGAGTTACAAGGCAAAATTTTCAAATTCTAATTCAAAAAGGGGGAGATAATCCATGACCCGGGGGTCAAATCAAAATAAACTTTGCAAATCTACTCATCATAAGGAAGCTACATACCAAGTTTCAGTTGTGTAACTATTTGGGTTTAAAAGTTTTACGAGCTACATGTACAAGCCAAAATTGGAAAATTCTAACTTGAAAAGGGGGAGATAATCCATGACCATGGGGTTGAATCAAACATACATGTACCAAGTTTCAGGTCTGTAGCTATTACGGTTTAAAAGTTTAACGAGTTACTAGGTTGGTGACGTACGGAAGAACGGACAAGGGTAACACTAAATGCCTCCTCCACTATCGTGGTGTGGCATAAAAATTAGTGAGGCAAAAGTTGTCATATACAAGTTTAGTATTTTTAGTTTTTAGTATGGATATTGTGGGACCTATTTTCTCATAACGAGCATCCATCCTGCTCGGGATATTCACTAATTAAACTATATACTAAATTATTGTTAAGAAAGATAAATTCAGTCTCCCCTGACCACCCTGGTGGTGGCCAAAAAGCAACGGCCGGAATTGAAAGTACGTCATGTGATACACAAGTGCAAAATTAAAAAAAAAAACGTGTGCTTCAAACAACTTGCAGGCATCATTGGCGTTACACTCGAAACACGATTGCTACCCAGCTCCATACCTCTCACGAGGGTAGCAATTTAACCCCATCTCTTTAATGGAACACATGGAAGAGTGATTTATTCAATCGGTTATTTGGCTTGTTTGATATGTTAGCGATAAAAACTGTCAAAGCTGTATCAATAAATTATTAATAAAGAACATGCATCTGCAGGAATTAGTTATTTTACCATGTCAATGTGTTTATCTGACATGTACATGTATATCTTGTAAATTTGAAAGAGTCCTTTCGATATGTTAAATGTTGAACAACAAGAGAAAAACTATCTTCCATGGGAAAATATTTCCATATCATATTATTTTTGGCAATGTACTAGTTCTACATTAAAAATTATTTGTTTAAAGGTATACAATATACTGTTTACTAACTTTTGACCTACGTGCAACATGATTGGGTATGCACTTTATCCCGTCAACACAGTGCGTATGTGCTGTGAAACACGGTGCCGTGAAACATGTTTGATATCCTGTCAATACGACGTAATCACTGCGTATGAATATGTGCGGTGACTGGGGTTACTGTTTTTTCATTTCAAAGCCATGTGTAGGTGTTGACTGGATAAATAGAATAGCAGGTTAGTGCCGTGAATGGGAAAAATATCTGGCGCGGCACGGTGACGGGATGTGCTCGGCAGAGCCTCGCCCATCCCGTTTCCTAAGCCTTGCCAGATATTATTTCCCATTCACGGCATTAACCTACTATTCTCTATTTTTATGAATATATTTGCTAACGGCGAGAACTAGCTACACAGGAAAATGTGACACAATACAAAATTCAAATGAAAACAATTCGTATGATATCCATATGTAAAACATATGAATCATATATGGGCCGAGCTCTGTGAAAACCAGCCTTAATGACAACATTTTCGATTTGAATTATTTTATAATTTGTTGATGCGGACACCTTTCAAAAACATTATGCTGAAAACAAAATGCAAATATGTTTCATAGTTTTTGTTTTATCTGACTTTTTGTAGCACCATGTGAATCACGCAAGGAAAAAAAGGAACGTCATCGAGAATATGACGTTATGGTATGGAAACGCCGATGTCGAATATGACATTATGGAAACGCCGATGTTGAATATTACGTTATGGTATGGAAACGCCGACGTTGAATATGACGTTATGGTATGGAAACGCCGACGTTGAATATGACGGTGATATGTAAACGCCGACGTTGAATATGACGTTATAGTATGAAAACGCCGACGTTGAATATGACGTTATTGTATGAAAACGCCGACGTTGAATATGACGTTGGCATGGAAACGCCGACGTTGAATATGACGTTATGGTATGGAAACGCCGACGTTGGACATGTAAACTGTATGTGCTGATAAATTACACTACGAGTGTTTGTATGCATACTATGAATGGGGCCGCCTGAGTGGGATACAGTATGAACATATGGATGATGACTAATAAGCATAATTATGAAGTTTAAGTTTATGTGACTTCGGACTGCAGAGATATAAGGTATTTTAAAACATTAACGCATATTTCGGACGGACGGACGGACGCACGCACGGACACCCGGACGTCATTGTGATCAATATGGCCTCCTAGTTTTACCCCCTAGCCGCGCACTGTCCCGTGAGGCCTCACTTGACCGCAGCAGACGTGCAGACTTTCTTTGAGCTTGAAGAACAGAAAACAGCTTTCAACAAGATTTCCTATCAATCTATCTGCTCACGGGTAAATTCGAGCAGGTGATTGTTGTTCGTTTTATTGTTAACCAGATTCCGATTGAAACCAGTTTTCGACGGTGGGACACTTTCGTTTTTGTCGCCCGCTTGCGGACAGTGTGCTATAGTCGGCAGTTTGGCGTACGTACGTGCGTCCGAGGTTAACGTTTTTATTCAACGTTTTTTTTTATTAAAAGTTTGCAGTCTACTATCAAAGCCACAGGCAACATTGGATATTTGCCCACCCACTTGTAACACACAGTAAAGAGTACTGCCTTGAATACAATGGAATTATTTTAATAGCCCTGTGATCAAAGCATCGACATGTGTGTTTATCATAATCATGATTCATATTGTCATTCTACGATCCACCCATGAAATTTACCTTAAATGTTCTGGGTTTTAGGTTAAAGTTTTTAAGAACACTATGCTCTGAAACCGCTACGCCAATTCACTCAAAACTGGACATGTGTGTTTATCATCATCCATATTTTCATTTTATGCCCAACCCGTGCGGCCCCTGTGCCCAATGTCGAGGTCTTAAATAGTTGTAACTTCATGACTGTTTTGATATACAGCCAAGATGACTTAATATTGCAAATTGGCATTTTCCTGTTGAATTTTCAAAAACAGTGATACGGTATCAAATTTACATATTTTAAATAAAATAACTTGTGGGTTATTTCAATATGCATGTAAATAGTAGTTGTGAACTATTTTGAGCTTTTATTACAGCTTGTATTATCCCCTCGACGATAGGCAAGAGGGGATATAACATTATTCCATGTACATGTGTATGTACGTTCGTGTGGGCGTGTGTGCGTGCGTACGTACGTTATTAACACCTTTCAATGTTCAATAACTCATGAACCGCTCGACCGATTTTGATAAAATTTGGCCAAAATGTGTGTCAAGGATGGTGCATTGTTTTTCATACAACCCACGTCCGACCGCCCAATGTCACTAAGGACTTATGTTCACCTTGTTTGTAAGGCAAACATTTTTCATTTTTTCATGAATCGCTTCACAGATTTTGATACTATTTGGCCACAGTGTTTAGGGATGCAGCTTTGTTTTGCATATGACCCACATCCGACCACCCATGCTCAAGGTCAGTGAGGTCTTTATTTTTTTTATTAAGGCTATCAGCGAGGGGATTAGCATTGTTTAACGCCCACGTCCGACCACCCAAGCTCAGAGTCAGTGAGGAATTTATATTGTTTTTATTAAGGCTGTCAGCGAGGGGATTAGCATCGTTTAACGATGCCAGTAGCCGATTTCACTAACATTGCAAAGTACACTTTACTAGCAAAGTATACTTTGAGGGAGTAATCATTTATTTTTCCTGAAATGCATTTTTCATATAAAACTAACAACTGCATATATTTGATGATTAAAAGTATGCAGAATTATTATACTGAATTTATTACATTATCACAGCCAAAATGACTGTGATAATGTAATAAAATCTGTATAATAAGAATTAATAAATTTATCATAAAATTGAAAATTTCTCCCTCAAAGTATACTTTGCTACTAAAGTATACTTTGCACTTTTGATGAAATCGGCTACTTTTCTTGTTTTGACATGGTGTTGAACTGTTCACTGTTGTCCGTCTATCAGTCAGTCCGTACAAACATTTTATCAGCAAATCCGATGCATCACATAACGTGATGAAATACATAACTTCAAATGACCTGCTTTACAGTGAAGCCTCTCTAAGCCGGACACCCTAGGGACCTCCTAGGTTGTACCTCCTAGGGTGTCCGGTTTAGACAGGTTTCGCAGTACCTTATATCACTGTATTCACTGACCCTTATAAGTATACACCTTGGTACCATCAATACGTCCTGTATTTATGTTGGCGTTTAACGACTTATCAACAGCGAAGGTCATTTACGGCCTGGTCAGTGGGTTTAGCACTAAATCCAATATATTACCTGTACAAATGGGGGAAAATCCCAAATCAGAACTGAATATTTACAATAAAAAAACTATATATTCAGCCCTGAAATCAGAATAAAATCCTGATCTAATGCCAGGTCCTCGCCACACCAGAATAACTTGGCCCCCAAACCCTGATAGTAATCAAATGCCATGGTGGGCCGCGGCATCATGGCCCTGTGTAGAATGGTTTAATTGTATTAAGTTAGATTACGGTTCGTCCGCATGTACGAGGAGATAATCCGCGAGCTTTAGCTCGTACATGCAGACAAACGTGATCTAACTTATTTATCACATCCTCATGCACATACATTGCACACCAGCTGTGTTAATACAGATGCATCATAAAATGTATGTGACTGTCATTTGAGAAATGGGACGTTTGGTCTTTCAAACCAGTGTAGACCATTGTATGCCCTCTGGACCAGGCTCTGCGCTTGTTGCCAATTGCTTGCTTAGTTTTTCATCAGCCTCAAGCTCAGGCCACAAATTACACATTTTTCCAATTACAGTCTGGCATTAGTTGAGAATGTAGCTACAATAAACCTGTTGCATGTATGTCAAAATGTAGTAAACTGTATATTTTATACCTTTAAACAAATAATCTTTGATGTAGAACTAGTAAATTGCCAAACAAATTATAAAAGGGAAATCATTTTCCCATGGATGTCATATTTTCTCTTGTTGTTCAACATTCAACATAACGAAATGAAGCTTTCAAATTCACAAGATATACATGTAAATGTCAGATAAACGTCTTGACACGGTACAATAACCAATTTACGCATGTGTATTTCCTTTAGTAATAATGTATTGATACCATTTTGACATTTTTATATCAATAACATATCAAACACGCCTGATAACCGATTGCAAATGTCACTCTTCCATGTGTTACATTAAAGAGATGGGGTTAAATTGCTACCCTCGCGAAAGGTATTGAGCGGGGTAGAATTTTTGTTTTTATTGATTCTCTAACTTTTTTTCTGTAAATATTATAGGAATGAATGGCCTTTTTGTGGAATTTATCGGGGTATAAACTTGGAAAAGTCGCGGAATCCCGCGACTTTGCCAAGTTTATATCCCCGACAAATTCCACAAAAAGGCCATTCATTCCTTAAAATTCCAGCCTTCCGGCCTTCGTCCAGTATTCCCGCGACTTCTCCAAGTTTATACCCCGATAAATTCCACAAAAAGGCCAATCATTTCTATAATATATGTCTGCTAAATGCTGGGACATAAGAAGTCTTATGATCCGTGTAAATGGCTATACAATACAGGTTTCCAGCGATGTGTTTGTAGTTCAAATCTGAGAGCCGGACAGTGAACTGTAATAATTTGAAAGTTACCTGAATTTTAAAATTCCATATTCATAAGACTTTTTTATTGAGTTTTTAAATTCAGGTCGAGGCCAAAGATGCCAGTGCAGGAATTGACTTAGTGTCAGTTTGATAATTGACGAGAATCATCTTGTAAGTTTAGCAGAGCTGCATCTCCAAAACAATAGCAGTTTTAGTAGAATTCATTCCTACACGATCTCCAACTACAAATAGTATATGTTATCTCCATGATTATGTCTTCGCGTAAATATAGTCATATTATTTCAATTTTGAGTAACCTTTGGTGAATTTGAGAACATAATCCCTGTGCGGAAAATGAAACCAAATAACACCTTAAGTTTATTACGTTTGTTATTTATGAATACACACATATAAAGTACAAGGCAACGAAATATCAACTGAACTGTAATGTACATGATTTGTTGAAAATTCAGGAATGTTTTACTTGTAACCAAATACATAATGATGAAGCTATTAGTTGCATACAAAATACAAATTTCTGTTTCGTGATTGCAGACCTTTCTGGGCATGTTCTCCGATTTCTCGAAATCATGTAGTCAGCCTCGGCCAATCAAACTGCCTGATGTCAAACATAAGAACGGAGTAATCGCTCAGAGACTTCCATAATTACGGGCGCTAACGCTGTTGGAAGCAACGATACGCGATGCTTTTCCAATTATGTTCCCGAATGACGTCATAGTTCATACATCAGGATCTTTCGGTGATAGTCTTATATTACCTCTAATGATCGCTATTTCCAGAGAACGTCTTCTATTCGTTCTGATGGCATCTATTTTCCTAACACGTCTTTCTTACACACACAAAACGTGCAGTCAGATGGATCCACAAGATACCCATCCGGGCAATTCAAATTACACAGATTTGTCGCCACTTTGCACCGGCTGTACGTCGTAGCGGGCGCTGTTGTCGTGGTTCCGAGGGCGCCGCGCGGTGACGTCACGGCGGGACCAAGTGGGATTGGAGACGCCGGCGACACGCGCGATATAGTGGGTATTGGAGGCAATACCAGTACATTACCGCCTGTAATAAGAAAGGTGACAGTGAAAATTAATGGGTTTAACGTCCCAGCAACAGCTAAGGTCATAATTAAAGAGGAGACATCAGTTTAAAGTCTCATTTGACATACCAGTGGGATGGACATACTATGCAGAACCGTCGGAAGCAACGTAATATTGGAGAGGCGAATGTCGACCCGAGTGAACTGAGCTCGCAACTCGTATTGAAGAGCAATGCCATATCCCATAGGTCATGGCCCATCCCTCCATGCAATAAGAAGCTTGCTCCATGCTTTTGCAACATTTTCCTTATCGTATAACCATATTTCGCCAGCATTGATTCGAAAATCAGTGGTATTTTCCGTAAATCAATTAACTAAAAATTCAGAGGTCCAGCGGAAAGACCAGCCGTACAAATAGATTACCCAACTTGGAAAATCAAGAAGTTCGCCCCTTAAAACTGCAGTTTTGACGCTATTATTGGCTGAAGTTGTATATTTGATGTCACGTTGCTAAGCAGCTTGTCACCAAACTAACAAACTCCGCCAATGCTAACGCGTTAGCATTGGCGGAGTTTGTTAGTTTGGTGACACTACTTAGCAACTGCTTAGCAACGTGACATCAAATATACAAATTCCGCCAATAATAACCTAATTCCAAGGGAAGTTACCCATGATTTTCTAAGTTCGGTAACATATTATTTGTAAGGCCGGCACATTCACTTCCGCATGAGCTCCGGATGTTATGTTAATTTTCGACTAGATTTACGAAAAATGTTTTATTTTCTCGAAATTTATATTTGCGAACCACGGTAACGAAACACATGTTGGCAATTCAGATTCGTAGTAAGTTCAACTAAATTATCTGATGGAGCCCGATGGACCATAGGGAGAATACATGCATTTAAAGCAGGACCACATGCGGAAGACTACTGTCTGTTCACGCAACGTTTGTTTTTGTTGCTGTAATCATCCGGCCTTTAAAGTGTGAAATATTGCATACTCATGATTTTTTAGAATGCAAAATAAAACAACACGGCGCTCCAGATAAGGTGCGTATTGAGGTGCGTACACAATTATTTTGGCTGAATACGCATTGACTATCAAAAGTGGGAGTACAAAATACGCACAGTAATGTGAAAATACGCATTGATTTTCAAATTAAGTAGTGCAAATACTCTCATAAAGTAGAAAATTCACTTAATTGAGCTGCAAAAAGCAAACTGTTTGCTTTTTGCAGCTCAATTAAGTGAATGTTTAAATTTGTTATATATTTTTTATCATTTGTTCCCTATTTAATAATGAAAAAAATCAATAATCCATTTGTAAAAGTAAAATACGCAATTATTTTGAAATTAGGGGGTATAGTACGCTTTAGACACAAAGCTTATCTGGAGCTCTGACAACACACCAACATTACATCCATTTATTTTAATATGTAGCGAATTACATGTAGCACTGCACATTTAGACCAACGCGTATGTGCCAACTTGTAATACATTGTATTATCGTTACCAAAACAAAACATTAATTTAATCGCATATATTTACCTGGTTGGTATCCATGGCAATTGCAGAAATGGTAACCGGATGGTGAGTGGACTGTGTTTTGATGTAATGGCTGTCCTCCCGGGTTTTGATGTAATGGCTGTCCTCCCGGGTTTTGGAGTAATGGGTCTCCACCTGGATTCTGGTTGGAATTAAACAGGAAGTTGTTCGGCTGTTGTTGTTGTTGTTGTTGTGGCTGCTGCAATGGCGTCTGACCTTGGGTTTCTGTTTCGGAATAATAAAATATGTTGAACAATACTTCAGTAACTAGGAACCCAGTCTTTCAACGTTTCAGCACAATGTCTTTATCAAGGAATTTGTGTCGAAACAATAAAATATTAATAAAACATCATGTAAACGGCAATTATCTGCTTAAAGAAATGTGTATTTTTGTCTCGTTGTCGCATATTTTGACAATTACGGATTGCTGGGTACGTTTTGACGTTATAACTGGCTGTGACTGGAGAAATGTGGCTTGCGCGATTTGTGATCAGTGTAGCTCCTGATCAAAGATCATACTCCTGTAGAGAGTTATAGTACTTGCTAGACGCATGGCGGGTGTTTTATTAATGGAATGGCGACCAGTGCAGATCCTGATCAGACTGTGCGGATGCACAGGCTGATCTAGATATACACTGGTCGCAAAACCCATAAGCCACAGTTATCCAGTAACAGCAACATCTACTGTCTGTTCCACGTTTTGATGCCGACGAACATTTGGCCATTAAACACATTAAATCTTAAAAATATTTAAATATAAGTAGTTTTTCATCAATAACAAAAAAGTCACCCTCCCCAAATGTAGTTGTTTTATGAAATTCCGTTAAATATTGATTTTATTGCGAAAAAACTATTTTCCTATGGGAATTTGACATGGGGGCTAAAAATAGATTATGTTTTAATAATTTTTTATTTGTGGACCGATTTTCAAAATCTAACTTTTGTTTTCTTAATTACATCATTTCCAAGCTATCTAGCCAGGTTTTGGAGTCAATTTGTTTGTGAATTTGTTTGACTCCACCTATTTTTACCCCATGTAAATGGGAAAATCGATTTTTCGCTATAAACTCAATATTTTATGGAATTTCATCAAACAAACAAAATGGGGAGGGTGACTTTTTGTTATTAGTGAAAAAAGTAATATAATGCATATACATATTTTTTAGATTTAATGTGTTTAATAGATAAAAGTTCGTCGGCAGAAAAAACATGAAACATTGCATTTCTAGTGCAGGATAATACAATACTTATCTGAACGGATATATTGAAAAGGGATACACATTTACCTCATTATTGTTACTAATAATAAAATATAACGATATTTGTGTTAACCCTTTCAACACCAAGTAACTTAATAGGATGTTCCATGCCAATGTTTCAAGCTATTTCATTAATTTTGTTCATTCAAATTATCCCATTCTTCTAAACGGGTAATCTGTACGACGTTCAAAATTATTATTAACAAACAATGGAGATCCTGATGAGACGGCTCGTTACGAGCCGGCTCATCTGGATCTGCACTGTTTGCAAAAATTGTCTCTATGGAGGTCTGTGGTGTTGAAAGGGTTAAGTACACTTTGAGGGAAAAATTCAATTTAAGGAAGCATTTATTAATTTGTATTATACTGAAGGTACAACATTACCACACCGCCACGTGATAATGTAAGGAATTCAGTATAATAATTCTGCACACTTTTATCATTAAATATATGCAGTCGTTATTTATATATGAAATAATGCATGATTACTTCTTCAAAGTACATGTATACTGAGCTAGATAAGTATGCTTAGCAATTTTGGTGAAATCGGCTACAGAAAAAGTATACATTGCAAGTGCGGTTTTATTGCACTTGTTCACTGTATTGCACACGAAGTCAATGTGCATGATCACGTGGTTACAACAGCAACAACAATTATTGAAACTTTCAGAAGCGCCTCCGATTCAAGGTACGTATTATTTTATATTGTCATTATTGTGGAACTAATTTTGATGAAATATGGCGCATCAAACGCATCGTGCTAAGCTGCATTTGGTGGTCTCGGTACTTCGGCCCAAACTTATGTCGCTTTCGCGAAGAATAGATTTCCGTGTTTACTGTAATACTGAGAGGGAAATCGATTGTTCCTAAAAACGACACAAGTATCTGCCAAAGTCCAGACACCACCAAATACAGCTCATAAAGACGCATTTGTTGCGCCATATTTCATGAAAATCCGTTGCATATTAAGGAAAATATCAAATAATACTTACTTTGGAGTGGGCGCGCTTTCAATACGTTCAGCCATTGTTGTTGTTGTTCTAAGCACGTGATCATGCACCTTGGAATTGTATTGTTACTAGCATACGAATTATTAGAAAGCATTCTTATGATTTCACATCAATATTTGATTATTAACCCTTTGAACCCGAAAGCCCGCTATATCGGTTTATACAAACAGTGCAGATCCAGATGAGCCGGCTCGTAACGAGCCGTCTCATCAGGATCTGCACTGTTTGAAAGTAATTTTCATATTTTTGAGAACAACAAATACCCCCTTTTTATAAATGGAATAGTCTGAAAATAATTTTGCGATGATTGGATTGGTTGCAAAATTAACATATCGCAGCCCATTCAGTTCCTTAGGGTTGAAAGGGTTAATATACATTAAATACAGTAGAACATCTCCAGACCGGACAACATGGGAGGTCCTCAAAGTGTCAGGTTTAGAGAGGTGCTACTCCAATTCAGGTAATAATAACATTCCATGACACCGAATAATGCATTTCAATCATGATCTGACTGAACTATTCAAGCATATTAAAACCAACTTACTGTATCGCTTTGTAATCACGCGCGACTCGTTTCATAAATCTCATATCAAATGGAAACTCCTTTAAAATCCTCTATTTATCACATGAAAACGTTGTTACAGTACACATTTTTTCGTGTGGTCTTTTGTCACTGTGTCACCGCGGACAAAACATATTTACAGTGGTCGATCACCGCGGGCATAGCCTGCCTGTCCCCCGCGATCACTGTTTCAGACAGTGGGGTCGCGGTGACAGCATCCCCGGTCACTGCGAATCACAGTGACATGTCCGTGCTGAGGAAGACCGCGGGGATGGGTGGGTCGCGCACGAAAAAAAATGTGTGTACTGTATGTCGTGTTTTAACACATTTCATAAATGTGATATGGCACATGTGTAATATCATCTGGCTGGCCTGGCCGCATCGCCCTAATTACGTATTCGTATTATGCTCCAACGTTCTCTCAAATTAATAAAATGGAGACGTTCCAAATGACGTCCGTAATGGCACGACAAAGCAATGACATTTTGACGTTGACGTCATCATGTTTGAAACGTCATTACACGCTTCCGTGACTCACTAAAATTACTGCAAGTGTTAGAATGTGCTCCCGTTTTGGTAACTTGAAGTGTTTACAAAGAACAGGAACATATTAAATGGCATATTTATAGCTAGTATTAAAACTGAAGCAGATCGCTGATATCTCCAAGTGTTCCGCTATTTGGAGCCTGAAATCATGTGATAAACAGAATCTCATCAGCAATTTTATGCACCTCGACAGAGGCTCGGTGTATAAATTGTGCGCGACTCGTTTCATAAATCTCATATCAAATGGAAACTCGTTTGGCATCCTCTATTTATGATACCCAAAATCACGAACATACATAAATATGAAAGTATATTTACATTTATGATACCCAAATCGTCCCAGGATGTCTGGTTTGGTGCGATACAGTCACACATGTGACTGTGACTGAAGAAATGGGACTTATCGGATGTGTGACCAGTGTAGCTCCTGCTCAATGAGCACACTTGTGTAGCCTGATAAATAGAGAATAATGTCTTTTGATATCAAGTTTATCAGGCAAGGCTAGGAAACGCGCAGGAATTATACACTAGTCTGGTATTCTATTTATCAGGTAACGTTTTATGCTCGAAAATGACCACATATGAGGTCGTATTCTATGGACAGAACGCGGACTTGTTTACGTTGCGTCATTACACTGACGTCATTCGGTAACGTCACGTGACGTCATCCGACCAATGGAACGTCAGTTTTCACTTCGTTGTAACCCGGATGTTTATATCAGGGTAATGCCTGATACAACAATATGTTATCAGTCAGTACTTATTCGGTCAATACAGGGCAGGTTACCTGATAATTATCGATATTGCTTCTCAGAGGGATGATAGGTGTTTCATTGAAGTAATGGCAAACAGTACAGGGGGCCGTTTCACTAAACTTCGTACGACTAAAATGTTCGTAAGTGCAAATTTCGGATCGCCTGGAAATTTCAATTGATTGATTTACATTTATTGAATATATGCTGCATATGTGGCCTATGTTCAATACATGTAAATCCAATAATTGTTTACAAGAAAACATTCTTAATGGGAAATTTACAGACTATCATAACTTTGCACTTACGAACATTTTAGTCGTACGAAGTTTGGTGAAACGGCCCCAGGTCCTGATCAGACTGTGCGAATGCACAGGCTGATATGGATCTGCACTGGTCGCAACACCCATAAGCCCCATTTCTTCAGTCACAGCCATATATATGACAAGCAGTGCGATGTTATACCTAGGAACTGAAGAAGATGGGCGATATATCATGAAAGTTAATTAAAAAAATTAGGATACTTTCCGTAAAGTATGTCGAAAGTTGTAGAAACGATCAGAGCGAGTACGGAATAGCAATCGTCAAATTTCGACGTCATTTACAGAAAATATAATAGTTTCCGTAATTATTTTCTTTCATGATATTAAAAATCACAGTTTCTAAAAAAATTCTTGAAAGATAACATTTTTCAGGAAAATTCGCATATCACAGTTTTTACAAATGTTTTTCTTGAAAAAAAAATAGCACATTTTCTTAGGTACAAACTCACATGGCGTGTCTCATACAGTATTCAACTTACCATGTAGAATGGCCACCAACAACATCAGTGCGTAAAACGCCATGGTATCGTCTCCGTGTCTCACAACGTGTGTGTGACCTCCAGCGCATATTTACACACATTAAATACAAAGCCATACGCGAGATACACATCCGCCTGCGTCAATCTTGCCCAGATTATCAACGCTTCTGAGCATCTATTGGCACGGCCAACTCACAATCAATCAGTTTGATTTTCTGAGCCTGACTGTATACACAACCGCCTGCGTTAATCTTGCACAAATTACCAACGTTTCTGAACATATATTGGTAATGCCAGCTCGCAATCAACCAGTTTGATTGTCTGGGCCTGAGCTGTATCACAGCTCAGGTTCAGCCAATCAAGCTGCTTGATTTCAAGTACAATATTCAAATACAGTGAAACCTCTCAAAAACGGACAACCAGGGTGCCCGGCTTAGAGAGGTTTCACAGTAAATCAGGAATTTGATCATCATGAGCCATAGTCGTGGGTTATGCAATCATGAACATACATTAGCACCTGAGATAAATGACCAAGAAACTCATCAAACATAATATCACATGTGTTTTATTGGTGTCCGCTTTAGCGAGGTTCCACTGTAATTTGAAATAACGAACGTGACAGATATTGACCTGATTAGCGCAGTCGGTGATGTATTTGTCTTATACAATGACTGTCAGGTCAAGAAATATGACTTTTACTGGAGAATTGGGGCTTATGACATTTATGTCAAGTGTAGTTCCAGATCAGCCTGCGCAGTCGCAGATGACGTTCAGTGAGCGTGTGATACTTCTAACAAACAATAAATAACAGGTGGAATATTGAATTATACCCCGTTAACCCGGCATAAAACAACCGGGCTCGCAACCTTCCGGTTAACGCCACACCCGGGCTCGTTACCAATGGTTAGATAGTATAATGGCTTTCACAGACCGATAGACGAAAAGTGTAGACCCTGATCAGACTGCGCGGACAACTTGATAACAAGTGTAAACCCTGATCAAACGGACTTCTTATTAACCATTTAAACCGGTAACCGGCTATTATATAATAATAATAGCGGTTTATGCAAACAGTGCAGATCCAGATGAGCTGGCTCATAACGAGCCGTCTCATCAGGATCTGCACGTTTTGCAAGTACTTTTCATATTTATGAGAACAAAAACACCCACCTTTTCATAAATGGACTAGTCTGAAAAACTTTTTGTGTCGAATGGATTTGTTGCAAAATTAACATATCAGTATCCATTCCAGTTTCTTGGTGATGAAAAGGTTAAATGATTTTTTTATTATTCCTGACTGTAGTTGATGTAAGTATTTTTCACTGACTGAATGGCAAACGGTGTAGACCCTTTTGCGATTGTGCGGAAATACAAACTGATACACTACCACCTGCGCAAATCTTGTCAATATTTGTCAATGTATTTATTTCAAAGTGCACATACTAGAATAATGTGCTTCAAATCAAGCAGCTCGATTTGCTAAGCCTGAGCTTTACTACAGGTCAGGCTCAGGCAATGAAGTTTTGCTTGACTGCGAGTTGACATTGCCAATAGATGTTCAGAAACGTTGATAATCTGGGCAAGATTAACGCCGGTTGCTGTGTATTTATGTAAAGCAGATAATTGCCATTGCCAATAGTTGTTCAGAAACGTTGACATCTGGGCAAAGTTAACGCATGCGGATTTGTATGTCGCTACGCTGACCGCAAGCTCGACACGCCCCCTTTGTGTGGCTGTGACTGGAGAAATGAGGCGAATGACATTTGTTACCAGAGTATCTCTTGATCCAATAGCATGGCAGGTGTTTCATTGATGGTATGGCGAACAGTATATATCCTGATCCTGATCAGACTGTGCGGATGCACAGGCTGCTCTGGATCTACACTGGTCGCAAAACATATATGCCCGAGTTCTCCAGTCACAGCCACATTTCTGATTAGACTAACCATTTTGGAAGATTATTTTGTTACTCGGTCGATCACCTGTCACTTGTATCGGATATCTCCAAAAATCTACAAATGGTAGTTGCAATAAGATACCAGACAGCAGATGGTACGTGATACCAGGGAGTGTTGTGCTCAAGACATAAATTAAAGCTACATGCCCACTCAGTAGGTACAACATGTTCTTTATAGGAATTAAATAAATGTATAATTGTGTCACTATTCCACCAGTTCTACAAAATGCGAGTCCCAGTTATACAGACAATCGTTTAGTAATATTTATTTTACCGAGTCACTCGCGGTGGTATTAGACTATTTTCATATGTACATGAGGCATGCAATTTTGTAATTATTTTTACTAATTATATGCGTCACCTGAAAAAAAAATATTTTTGACATTTTATAAAAAGTATGATCATTGCACATCAGCAATTAAATACAGAGAATAAATAGTAATGTACGTTAACATTTTACTGAAAGACGGTTATCGCCCCTGTTACGTCTGATATAAAATGTATAATAATACCAATCCATACGTGGGATAATGGTGAATGAATGTTTATTTTGCCAGAAAATGTCTCAGATGATGTCTCGGATATAAAGAACATTCTGTGTCTACTGAGTATGCATGTACCTTTAAAACAACAACATTTATTTTACAACGTTTAGAAGCAAGTACGGCATAACTTATTTATTGTTTTTCCTAGTTTCTCGACTAATGAAAGCACATCATTTCGTCTCAATTAATCGCATATTTGTTGGCGTAATTTCCCCTGACGCGAACAATCTCACCGCGTTCTCGATCGATTCTGTGTCAAACAGTCAATAACGTAGTATTATCGCGATTCGAAAGCACGTTTCTGGGCGGGGCTTCATTCCAAAAGACATGTGCACGCGGAGGGGCTGGGCCAACACTAAGATAGTTTATGTCTCCCCCATAAATGGGGAGACATATTGGTTTTGGCTTGGTTGTCCGTCTGTCCGTTACAAACGTTGTGTCGTGCATATCTCCAAAAGTTGTTGCGTTAGAGTCGTGAAACTTTACAGAAATACTTGTCATCGTGTGAAGTTCCGCACCTGGGGTTTTAGATGCGGATTCATCCTGTATTTACGGAGCTATGGCCATTGACTTAGCGAAAATTGGGAATTTTCAACTTGTGTCGCGCGTATCTCCAAAAGTATTTCAGTTAGAGTCACGAAACTTTACAGGAATACTTTTCATCGTGTGAAGTTGCGCACCTGGTGTTTTAGATGCGAATTCATCCAGTATTCACGGACTTATGGCCCTTGACTTAGTGAAAAGTGGGGATATTGTCCGTCTGTCCGTCATAAAATTTGTGTCGTGCATATCTCCCAAAGTTTTTGAGTTAGAGTCGTGAAACTTTACAGGAATACTTGTCATCGTGTGCAGTTTCGCACCTGCGGTTTTAGATGCGGATTCATCCTGTATTAACGGAGTTATGGCCATTGACTTAGCGTAAATTGGGGATTTTCAACTTGTGTCGCGCGTATCTCCAAATGTATTTCAGTTAGAGTCGCAAAACTTTACAGGAATACTGGTAATCGTGTGAAGTTGCGCACCTGCTGTTTTAGATGCGGATTCATCCAGTATCCAGTTATGGCACTTGACTTAGTGACAAAATTTGTGTTGGGCGTATCTCCAAAACTAATTCAGTATAATATATAATATAATACCTCATTTGCTCTGAAAATTTCACCAACTTTTGTTAGCCTTGTGAAAAGCTGTGGCCATTTATAGAAATCATCGGCAAAAATCTCATATACGATAATGTTGATTATATTAGGTGTCAGCTCAATTATACATGTACTTTCGGCTCTTTATGCCTGACGTTTCAATTTCCATATTTCCTCACTTTTTATTTTATTATCTCACAATATACAGCTAACGTATGCAGAAAATACAAGGTAGCTACATATATGCTGTTGCTGCCTTAAATTCTACTTTTCCAAGTCCTGATAACATGCAGTGGTGGTATTGGGGGAGACATATGTTTGTGTCCGTAAAACAATCCTCTAGTTATAGTTTGTTAATAAGTATAATTAGTTATTTTTCACGTAGTTGATTTTTAAGGAATTAAATGTGAGGGAGCGCTAGCGACCGCAGCATTTAGTTCCTGAAACTTATATATGTGAACAATAACATACTTATAGTTCAGCCAAGTGTACAATGCAATGTCCCATCCAAGTATTGATTTTCCATTTCCTGTCGAAGAGTTAATCATTAAATCTGGTAATATGTAACTTATTGGGGTTAAACGCTGCAACATGTGAAATAAGTGGAGCACAATGCTGCCCATCGATTGGCTTAGAAAGTAGGGCGAACTATAAATGTATTAAACATTCAATTTATGAACTATAACTATTACATTAGGTACATGTCCACCTATTTTTCGGGGCCATCTGAGGACTTCACAGAGTCCACTGATGATTAATATTATTAATTATCAATATTTTCTATACACATATTTGCACAACCTGTATGTTGGATACAATGGCTACCTGATAGGTGTACTAGCTATATTAGCTGCAGGTGTCAATGCAAGCACTATGCAGAAGATCACCGCATATTGATAAATGTACACAAAATTGTTTCAGAAATGGCCAGTTTTGCATTATTGTCGCAGGGGCCGCCTACTATTCAGCATGAATTTCACATATTTCACGCAGACATTGCACTAATAAACACCACTTGTTTCAAATCTGCATTCAAACCTGGTCACAGTGAGCATAGTCTATACTGGTACCGAGTGTTTTTATATGTTACATGTATTTCCCTTGAGATAGCATATTGTGTCACGCATATTGTTATGGGGGGAGCCGTTGTCGTGCTACGCCTAAATGGCGAGTACGACCAAGAAAATAGTGTCCCTGTGCCATCTTACCATATGGTTTTGGTCTGTCTTGCTTTATATCTAAAACTCTACATATACTATTCTCTATAGTTTTCACGTTTTGTGCTCAGTTTATCAGTTAAATTCTGGAAGATACGAATCAAGACATTCTGTGCGTATGGATACAACAGCTCTTATATTTAGGTCTCACGGGACAGTACGGAGGGTGGACACCTTTCTATATATTTCAGTACTGACCTTGTAAGTTACACCAGTGTGTTTTACAAAGTTAGCTTGCCCCACACACCGATCAGTTATCTGATGGCTAAAATGGCGCCAGGAAATTTGGTCGAGCAGTAGAAATGCTACCAGCATGAATGAGATCAGAGCAAAAACACATAATTTTGCAAATAATTGTTTCATACACCTAAAATACACATACAAGTTTAGCAAAACATTTATGAAACTTCTTGAAGCCACAGGACGCAGGTTTTTATATGTTTACTAAAAAGCCCATAGGAAAAATACGAAACTAATGAGTACACAGGTGGACTGGTACCTAAATGCTTAAGTTGGCATAGCTGGAGAGATGGAGGTGGAATGGTGGTGAAATATCAAAGCACACAGCAACCTGCGTTAATCTTGCCCAGATTATCAACGTTTCTGAACATCTATTGGCAATGCCAACACGCAATCAAATAGCAGTTTGATTATCTGAGCCTGAGCTGTTGCACAGCTCAGGCTCAGCTAATGAAACTGCTTGATTCAAGTACAATATTCAAGTATTTTGAAATAAAGAAATTGTGACAAATGTTGGCAAGATTAGCGCAGGTGGTTGTATCAATACCCAAGATGTCCAAAGTGAACTAATTTATTTATGTTTATTATTTGTATTTATACAAATGCATTTATACGGAATCCGCTTGTATACGTATAGGCAGAAAGATGGAGGCGGAAATGTGGTCCTTAATGTGGGTGGAAACCGGAGTATAGCCGTTCTAATGATATGTCATTATACAAGTATAGTACAGTCATTTAGGAGTCAAATTGCAGCATATATGTTATATTTATATTGTGTTGGCGGCCATCTTGCATTTGGCGGCCATCTTGGATTTGGATAAATGTCCATCCTATTTTTACAAACCTCTGTAGCATAAGCAAGACAAAACAAAGGCTTTTAATAAACATTTGACACGAAATTTACATTCCGCATTAAACTATAAATCCATGTTTATCCAGTTGATCAGAGCAGTTCAACTGGCTGTAAAGATCCTAAGCCCATTTCTCCAGTCATATATCAGGAGCTAGACTGACAATAAATGCAATAAGTCTCATTTCTCCACTCACTTTCACTGTATGAATTATATGCATTGTATTTCTGTTCATTTTCACACCTGCATTTTAGCGAGTAAACCTTAAAGGCCCTGAACGGCTCAGTATTACAATTTTCCGATTTTTTCAAACACAAAAACATGTTTGGCAACTGATTTAGTACACAAAACTAACATACATGTATACTGCCTAATAGATAAATCTCAAGTCTTGAGATTTACATCTTAATCGCAATGTGAAGACAACAAAACTTGTTTTGTGTACCACTCAGTGCAAAATGTAAATATTGACAAATTCATTTCCGTAACCCAACGGCTTCGGCTCGGAAGCGAGTCGATAAACTCCGGCTATCGGAATTCATCGGAATCAGGGAGTTCAGCAGTTGACCCGAGCGTCTATCGGAAAATCGATCGGACTTTGAACACGCACCTGCTGTTTGTTTATTAACAAATATTGATATTTTCATCGACTACAAACTCATTTTTGTACCAAAATGAATGCAAACAGTTTCAAAGTGTGTGTAAATAGAAACCTATTGGATTTATGTGTGGGAAAACCCAATAGGAGGCCAAATTCGGCAACTTGAGCCGTATTGGGGCTTTAATCCCCTAACAATCGTTTCCCTCCTCTACAAGGATTAGTCGCATTACACAGAGAGAAGGTGAAGTGTTCACATCTGGTGGCGTGTGTGGCTGTAAAGTAATGTATTCTGTATTTCGTGAATGTCTGCCTGTTTTGATGCATATTTGTAAACTTGCATGTGCCCCTCTCTTCCCTCAGAATAATGAAGCAGGTCGGTATATAGAGAGGATCTTAGATGAGTGATGATTTAATAGACTTATTAAAGAAGTTTACTGCTGGCCTCGTTTCTTATGACATCAGTGAACACGTTTAATAAATATAATGTTAAGTCAACATAAATTTAGGATATTTTTATAAGTATATCATCATACATTGAAGCTGTACTGATCACCTCATGTGTTTTCTGCAGTGTCTCATTTTCATTTGTTTCACATGCAGTGTCAAAACATTTTATTGTTGAGGAATAGAGGAAATGAGAAAACAATCGGCAGCCTACAAAATTTCAGCAGTCAGATGTACCAGTGTCAGTGGGACAGAGGTGGTTACCTAGCAACACATGACGCAGGTCAGTATATAGAGATGATCTTAGATACTTATTAAACAAGTTTACTGATTGCATAAGAAATGAGGGCTCGTTTCTCACGAAATCAGTGAACAAGTTTAATAATTATAATTTTAAGTCGGCATAAATGTAAGATTATATTTATTTCATAAGTATAGCATAATGCATTGAAGCTGTACTGATCACCTACATGCAATGTGTTTTCTGTAGTGGACTTATTTTCATTTGCCAATGTTTCGCATGCAGTGTCAAAACATGTTATTGTAGAGGAAAAGAGGAAATGACTACAGAATTTCAGCCGGCAGTCAGATGTACCAGTGCTAGTGGGGACAGAGATAGCTACCTAGCAACCATGAAGCAGGTCAGTATATAGAGAGGGTCTGAGATGAGTTATGATTTAATATACTTATTAAAGAAGTTTTCTGATTGCATAAGAAATTGTGGCCAATTTTCTTATGAACTGAGTCAATGAGTTCAATAAATATCATTTTAAATCAACATAAATGTAAAACCTATTATTGCATAATTGCAGCATGATGCATTGAAGCTGTACTAATCACCTACTTTGTTTTCTGTAGCGATCTCATGTACTTATTTATTACACGAATGCATAATGATTTTAATACATTGTTATTAAATGACAAAATCACATTTTATGCAATGGTATGCTGATATTGTTCTACTACATGTTAATGATTTGTTGTGTTGTTTGTTTTTCCATGCACATGGTTGTATACAGTTTAACCTCGATTTATATATATAGCCCATAATTATTACCTTGTGTCTTATATGTAATTGTATATATACCATGATTATATACCTGTATGTCCTATATATATAATATACCGGTATAGTATATAACCCCGATATGTATATATTATATAACACACGTATACATGTATTATTATGCACGCTTCACGTTCTCCTAGTCTCAATGTCAGACAGGTAATTTACAGGTGGAGCCACAGGACAAATGTACATTCACAGGAATACTTGGGTACTTAGTATGTAAAAGGTCAACTTTTAATCACAAATAGTGCAGATCCTGATGAGACGGCTCAATAGGAGCCGGCTCATCTGGATCTAAACTGTTGGCAAAATTCAATGCGTTAACGCTCGGTGTTAACTCTTACAATGCTGAATTAAAATGTGTCGTCAGATGTTTCTTTTTAATTTTCAATTTTTCGCATCAAAACATGGTCGGAAAACACTTGATAATAGTTTCCAATGGAAATGGAATTGATTATCAAGTGCTGTCAACACACGTTTTCATTGAGATTTAACCCTTGGACCGCTACACACAACAATTGTCGTCTGCTGTTGCTTTTATATCTTGACTTATTTCTCAATAAAAACATGGTTTGACAGCACTTCATAATAATTTCCAATGGAAATGATGGAAATGATTATAAAGTGCTGTCAAAGCATGTTGTAAGTTATTCTAAAGTGCTGTCAAAGCATGTTTTTCATGATAAAAATGGAAAATAGAAAATAAACAGCAGACGACACAAAATTAAGATAGCGGTGTAAGGGTTAAGACACATTGTAAAACAACAGCAGGCAACAATTTATGTTTCCGGCATTCTCAGGGCTAGATGTAACAGTTATATATCCTGTATACATGTATGTACCTTAGTTTTATTTGTTTACATGTATTTGCCGTGTTTCTATCTACGACGCCTTGGCACAGTCTGATGAAGCCGCGATGGTATCGTGAAGGATGTGTACTGCCCAGCAGGTCGTCGTTAATGTTCCCGGTAAGTATATATTCAGTTTTATATCATGAAAACACTTTCTCGAAGACTTGTTTCTAATATTATGCAATTGTTTGTACATGTATTATAAATATACATTTTCAGATCTTACAATAGTATGGAAGCGTCCTTGAGCCAATGCTAAACTATTTCATCTCCTAATTAGGACTTACTATCTCCTAATTAGGACTTACTACCTGTGCCAATGCTATTGTTTTATCTCCTAGCTCCTAATTAGGAGATCGTACGTCATAATTATCAGATAATAAGTCCTAATTAGGGGATAGTAAGTCATAATTAGGAGATAAAACGTCCGAATTAGGAGATAGTATGTCATAATTAGGAGATAGTCAGTCCTAATTAAGATATTGAGTGCTATTCGGCGATAAATATATTTTAACATTAGCACCAGGACGCTTCCATACAAAAGTTTATATGATCTTATTAATGCGGCCCTCAGTGGAAAATCGCAATTTTGAATACCTAAGACTTTATCTGAAATGCGCTGCCTGTCATATCCACAAATCTTCTAGCTAAACCTCCAATATTGTAACTAAATTGTGTCATCTACTGTCGTTTAATTTTTATTTTTCTCAATAAAAAAACATGTTTTATCGGTTTATCTTCATTTGGGATGACCTGATTCGCTGAAAAAAGGTTTTGCCAAGAAAACTAAAAATGTTGATAGAATAACAGAAAACAATATTTGTACGGGTCATTTATATTTTCATGTTTCAAGTCTGTTCTTAACTCTTAAAACTGCTGACTTAAATTTTGGCATCTGATGGTCATTTTATATTTAATGTTTCCTGTTGAGAATATGTTTTTATAGCAAATGAGAATCGTTTCCACTGGAGACGATTGTCGTGTGCTGCTAAAACCGGTTTTGTTAGGAAATTAGACAAATATTCATAAAAGAGCAGACGACAAGTCGTGCCTTTTACGTGTTAATGCTGAATTTCATTTATTTTGTAGCTAGGAGATTGTATCGGTTACTATGGTAACAGAGGAACGGACTGCGATTGGACTACTCAATGTTTCCATGGAGACAAGATCAGATATGCCAGTCTACTGAAATGTAAGTAACAAACATTCTGTGTTTCTCACAACTGAAATATATATGCTATATTCATTATTAGGGCCACACTAATAATCCTTAGAGCCCTATAGTTTTCACTATGTCCGTCTTTAGATCTGCTTATTGAAGTCGATGACATCACGACTGAGATTGACATGGCGTGACCAGGTTGTTGTTAATGTTTTTTAGTTTTATGACATGAAACTATCACCATGAAAATGTCTGGGTGTCTTCAATTATGGTTAAACGATACACCGTTATCACAATGGTATCCGTGCGTGCGTGCGTGCGGGCGTGTGTGTGTGCAACTAGCAGAAATGTACGTTAACGTTTTTAAATTACTGAACGTCACTTTATATCTGCAACTATCAGTTGGATTGACTGGAAACTTCATATACTTGTATAGCATCATCCGTTAATTCAATCTATCGCCCAACCATTTGAAAAAAATAGGATGTTTATGGTATTGCGCTGTATGTCCGTCCAATAACTTTGCATTAACGTTATTTGATATACAGTGGGGTCAGCGTGTAAATGCAAACACGAACAAACACAACAAGTTGCACGCTGACCCCACTGTATGTTGTCTCTGTTTGACTTCAAATTTAAAAATAATCTTGTTTATCACCATCAGTATTTTCATTACATAACCAAATCATGTGGCTCATTTGTCCGATATCAAATTATAATGACTTGGAAATTCGTGTTAAACTTGGGTGCCAATTTTGCATTCCAACAGTTTGCGGGTTAATGAAGAACTTTCAAGGATTTAGGTGATTGGAAATGGCTTCGGTTACAGTAACTATGGTTACCGTAGCTGCAGGACGGGCAGGGATTGGACCAACTTCAACTCGTGAACAGAGATGCGGGTCTACTGAACTGTAAGTAACAAACATGTTGTGCACCTCGCAATTCAACGGTTGTATTATGAGGATCCTGACAAAAATCAATGGAAACCTATTTTCACTGTGTCTATCTGCCCATCTGTTTGTCGCGTTTTTGTTTCGTTATGAAAACATATGGTTTTATCTATGGTTGACAAAATACAGATCCAGCCAAATATTGTTTTTATGTGCGAGAAAGACAACAAGATGTCATACTTTCCTTTGACAAAACATTCTACGGAGCCCTGCAGGGGACATGGATTTTTTTTATTAATTAGTTCCCACGAAATAACAATTCGTTCCCTCAATTTAACAATTCGTTACCTCGAATTAACAATTCGATCCCACCATATAACAATTCGTTCCCTCGAATTAACAATTTCTTCCCCTGAAATAACAATTCGTTCCCTCAATTTAACACATCGTTCCATCGAATTACAATTCGTTCCCACGATATAACAATTCGTTCCCACGAATTAACAATTCGTTCCCGTGGGAATGAATTGTTATTTAGTGAGAACGAATTGTTAAATTGAGAGAACTAATTGATAATTCGTGGGAACGAATTGTTAAATTGAGGGAACGAATTGTTATTTCGTGGGAACGAATTAATAAATAAAAAAATTCTACGTCACCTGCGGGGCTCCGTAGCATCCACCTTGTTTGGTTTAGATCATTATCGGGGTCATACGTCATTTTCTATCTTCACACACAGGTGGAAGACTCGGATATATGACACAAAAAATGCCTATTAAAAAAATCCCATTACCCCACCCACTTGGTCTTGTACAGTACCATCTTCTATATAGAAAGGTGGTAAAGAATATGGCTATTATAGAAAGAGCCCTCCCTTTTCCGATTCGCACAAACACAATAAACATCGATTAAATGTATGAAATATGTCTCTGGCAATCGATAAAGGTATTAGGTGTGTGAATTTACTCACTTAAAATCGCTGTTTCCAGCATTTATTCAGTTATTCGCATTTTGATTACCCCATCCAAAGCGAAATTTGCGTGTACGAAAGAATCTCACACAGAATTGGAGGCCGTCGGACGTGGATTATCGGTCATATTTGGCCGATAGCTGATCGCCAGCTCAAACTAATGTCGTGCATCATGACCATATACATTAGAAACCCCAACCATACAAAGTTCGTCCAATTGTGATCGTTCACCGATCTAAATAACACATTTTTTCTAATTTCATTCATGATTCGCGTACTACATGTATCAGTTTATGTCTTCCGGAATCCCTAAATAGGTTGATTGACTTAATCACAGTTAATCTAGCTGCCAAAATGTGATTTAATTTATTAAAGTGGTGTAGTGTTTTATCCGCATGACAATTTTGGTCTACACTGGCTGCAAACTACATGTGGTTACATTTTACCCATATCTCTATATAATATACACGTATCTAAATATAATTTGGATCATACTCCGACAAAACCAGGCTTATTACATTTATGACCAATGAAGCAACAGATCAGACTGTCATGTCTGATCTGGGGCTTCACTGTTTGAAACCAACGAACCATCCATTAACCCTTTCACCCCTACAGTGTAAGTAACTGGACCGGATTTTGCTACATTGTTATGTCAATTTTGCAACCAATCCAACTTTCACAAAATGATTTTCAGACTAGTCCATTTATGAAAGGGGGGGGGGGGGCGTTCTGAAAACTATGAACATTACTTGCAAAAAATGCAGATGCTGATGAGACGGCTCGTTACGAGCCCGCTCATCTGGATCTGCATTGTTTGCAAACGCCGCTATAGCGGGCTTTCGGGTTCAAGTGGTTTTAAGCCTTCATCAACTTTCACAGATTTGCAGTATAACTGCACAATTGATCAGGATCTACACTGTTCATGAATGAAACACGCATGGTGTTGTCGGAGTGTGTCCCTTACAGACCTATGCTATAAATAACCTGCCAAAATCATGAGTACATGTACCTTCCCTGACATTAGAATTTGTGGAATCTGACAATTTGACATCACATTACTTAGTTTTATGCCATTGAACCGACAATCTACGCCAATTATAATGCAAATAACGCCCCGGGAGTAGTTTTAAGCAACTTACTCCCAAGTTTTCAACTTCGGTAACCTATTTATAAGACTGGTCTAGAAGTGGAATAATCTCCAAATTACACAATTCTGTTATAATTACAGATTCATTCATTTTTATGACTTCAACGCAGATCTACAACTTCAGCGAGTGTTACAAACGAACATTGATGGCACAACCATGGTGGACTTCTACAAGTTATAAAATGATATTCAATTGTAAACCGGACTCCATTTTCTCAGTGTCATGTTACATAATAGAAGCAAATTGTAAAAAATTCCCCTCGAAATGGTTTACAGTACTGGTTCTACCAAGCTGTTAAACAATTTTCGCTATCCCCTCGCTGATAGGCAAGAGGGGATATAGCGTTTGTCCATGTATATGCGTACATACGTATATGTACGTACGTGTATATAGCACGCGTACGTACATTAGCAACACCTTCCATTTCCTAACAACTGATAAATCACTTCGCAGATTTTAATAATACATATCAGTGCCGAATAGTAGTTTTATATTTAGATAATGATGTTGAAGCCATTAACAATACAATTAATGACACTGGGTGAAAATGGATGCTGGTATTGCGACCTAGTAAACTGTTTATATGTACATATGTTCTTGGCATCATGAACATGCACTCATGCTATCTATGGTTATATGCAATCAAATATTTACACTGTCCTTACATTCATAATGGAAACGCCCATTAAACGTTTTGCGTTCATATCCTAGTACATTACATTAGCCCCACGTTTGTTTGACGTCATTAAAATACATGACGTTCATCGTCGTTGTCAATAACGCCACGGTATTGACCGGCAACGTTGCTGTTCCATCTTGTGATGGCCAGGACCTATGTACATGTATACCATAATGGCATGCTAATTTAAGTCTCCTCGTGACAAAATGGAACCAAGTAAAATTTGCAACCAGTGCCCCTGAACAGCTTGCGCAACTATAAATAGATCCATAACAGGCTACATGCGTTTACTGATCTGGAGCTACACAGGCCACACCTCAGTTAACAGTCCAGTACACACATACAAAAAATAAGTTAATAAGTTAATTATGCACGGAATTATATGTCGTTACCACTCATTTGAACCATTTTGCCGGTTCAAATGAGTGGTAACAACATGTAATTTCGAATACCTGTTTTGTCATGATGAGTCATAAGTTGCTCGTTATACCCAGCACATACAGTATGCTTGGTATACAGTTTTTTTTGTATTTCCACCCTACACTGGTGTTGCCTTCCTTATAATGTGCTAAAATATAGCACAACTTGACTAGTTGTTTTAAAAAATAATAATAATTTAGGGTTTACTTTAATATTAGCGGCATGAATAATACTACAGTAACTATACAAGTAATGACCATGTAATATGCAAATGGTTTGAGCTACAAGTTATGTCAACATTAGTTACAGCCATCCCTAATGATGTTTAAGGTTTAATTAGGGTTAATGTCCTTCAAATTAACTTCATAGTCATTATGATATAACATTTCAATTAATAGTTATTGCTTAGTAAATAGTTGTCAATATCAAACATAAAAGTAACAAGTTACCATTACAAAATATGTGTCTACAGAAATGTATTAATTATACCAATCATTATAATGTAAAATAAAGAGTCCAATGTGGATTATAAGGAGTTAACCCGTTCAACCATAAGTAACTGTAATGGAATATTCTGTTTTAATTAACAGACTATTATATTAATCAGAAAAGTGGAAATTTGAGCCGGCTCATCTGAATCTACACTGTTTGCAAACATTGGATTATACATGTAGGCTTATCATCAACTTTTACAAATATATCAGTCTGTACACCCTGGTCTTGACTAAAGCTAATCATGTACAGTTTTGTCTCACCCACGTTAGTGGGTGGAAAGTGAGACATAGTGGTCACATTTCTGGTGTTACATGTATAGTACGCCCAAATGTTGAACATCTCCTGATCTGTTAGTCGGAACATTACCAAACATCATCGAAGGCTTCCTCACAGTGATGACCGTCTGCCCAGTGTCGTCCGGGTGACTGTGACCTTCATGTGCGATCATCTTGTTTTATCTTACATTTTTGGAGCTGAAATACTACCAATGATGTGTATACATGTATGACTCATGTGATCCCCTACGACGGGTCATGCTAATACAAAAGGGGTTAATGGAGGAATTCCTCTAATGACCCCTTCAAATATATTATATAATTATAGAATGCTGTAAATCAAAAACATGGTTTCAAATTAAAATAAAAATAAAATTTAATGAGAAATTTAGAGTATTATACATTTGTATATGAACTGATTTCATCTTATTTTTACTATACCGATATTCATCAAACGCTCTCCTGTTTCTCAATAAAACAGTCCGTTGTTTCCTGATGTTTTCTATGCTGCCGTCTATATGACATAAACACCGAGCCTGGGGAGAAATGGTTGGCCAGACATGAAACGGGGGACGCGCTAGAGTGGTCAGAGCCCGGTGGGCTGGTGGTGAATTCCCGAAAGTCACAAACATTTCCTGTCACTTATTTTATGGCGTACCTACATGTACCGATTCAACAGCAAAATTGGTAAAATGTATTATGTTGTGACTGCACTTTTGATAAATGAGCGGTAACAACATAAAATTAATAAAATAAAAAAAAATTCATATATATTTTAAAGCATTTTTTCTTCTTAGTTTATTGAAATCCTTTGCTATTCCTACAACTTTTCTCATACTTTTTGCACATATTTTCACCATTTTTTATTTATTTTTGTGCACATATTGTTTTAATATTTTATTGAGAATTGAAATAGATTAAGTAAAGGATTACCGTAATGTATGACAATGCATCAGCTTTCTGTTTACAACCCGTGTAATCCGGCCGGTCCAGATCCAAATGCCAGCCCGGGCTTGCATGAACATCTGGGTCTACACTGGTGGTAAACTGGATGTTGTATGTTTGTACAGTGGAAGCTCTCTAAACCGGACACCCTGAGGGCTTCCCAGGGTGTCCGGTTTAGAGAGGTTCCACTACGTGAATTACTGAAATTATATAAACAAATATTTTGAGAGTTGGCGGTATGCATGTAGTGACATAAATGTCTCTTACTTTCACTATGCGCTGGGAATTAATTACCATCTTGCTATTCTCTGGTTATTCTTGACTGGCCATCGTATCATTTCTGGACAAGCAGTTTTCACCAGTTTCAACTTGTATGCGATGTATACAGCGGTATGGCAACCATTCGGCAATAACTGACTATTTTACTTGTCAAAAGGGAAACTGCTTCCTGAGTATTTGTGTCTAGATAAAAACGACATGAAATTTCTAATTGTAAGATTATGAACCGAATTCATTTTAAATTTGGGCTTTTATTTCTTATTTTCTTGCAATGTTAGCAAGTCTGCCGCCCGAACCTCACATTATGCATTGCACATCCATAGCGATTGGTAGTAAACACCGTGCACACAAATCTTTCAGCTTCAACAATGTATGACCACTGCTTCTACCCAGTACACATCCATCTGCGCTTATCGTGCCAACATTTTTCAATTTATGTATTGCGAAATACTTGAATATTGTGCTTGAAGTCGAGCAGCTTGAATGACTGACCCTGAGCTGTACTACAGCTCAGACTCAGTCAATCAAATTGGTTGATTGCGAGTTGGCATGTTAAGACACGTTGACACTCTGGGCAATATTACTACAGGCGGTTGTATAGTGTAACCTCATAACAGAAATTATCAGCATTGTCTCATTTGTGATGGATATTGTGACATTTGTGGTCAGTCTATATGCTGATCTGCTATAGCACACGACTGCAGTCTGATAAATAGCTACATTGTTTGTCAAAAAGGAGATGGGTGTTTCACTTACTGAATGGTGCAGACCCTGATCAAATATACTGACTGATCTGGGTATACGTTGGTCTCAAAGCCCGTAAGGCTATACAATAATTTACAGAGCAGTACTCAAACATTAATAATTAAAAAAGAAAGTTGAAAGTAAAAACATTAAACATGTAATTTGTAAAAACAATTATAATATCAGGTACTCCATCTGTATAAATATTGTCATTAGTCCATATTTACAAAACAATAATGTGAAATAGAAAAATAATTCATTAAACAAAACCACAAATGGAAAGAAAAACATATATAATTCACAAAACAAAACCACAAATGGAAAGAAACAATTATAATTCACAAAACAAAATCACAAATTGAGAGACAAACACATTTAATTCACAAAACAAAAAAAACACAAATATAATTCACAAAACAAAACAATAAATGGAAACAAAAGTATAATAATAATTTACTAAACAGAACAATAACTGGAAATAAATTAAACAAAACAACAAACCAAACAAATATACAATTATTATTTGCAAGTTTCCACAGTAATATGATTTTTGAAACGATACTTCATAAACCACGAACCCACTGTTTCAACATGTCGGTCCAAGGCCTTTATCATGGAATTAGTAATAGCTGAATGTAGACATTAATTCCTTGATACAGACCTTGGACCGAAATGTTGGAAGAGTTGGTTTGTGGTTTATGAAGTATCGTTTAAATTATTATTTGATATTTTGCTAATTTTTCTAATTCTATGCGGAACCTCCTTGGTGGAGACAGGGCGGATGTGAGGGGAGGTTGGAGGCCGACCATATATGTGGGTTGTGACTGGAGAAATGGGGTTATATGAATTTGTGACCAGTGTAGCTCCTGATCAATTAGCACACGTCTGTAGCTTGATATCGATATACATTGCTTGCTAGAAGCATGGCTGGTGTTTCATTGATAGAATACCGAATAGTGCAGATCCTGACCAGACTGTGTGGATGCACAGGCTGATTTGGATGTACACTCGTCACAAAACACATACACCCCACTTCTCGTGTCACAGTCACAACTAATGATAAGAGATGATTCACATGTGCTGTCAAACATGTTTTCATCTTGTAAAATAGAAAATAGATAAAATACAGATGATGACAAAATTCAATTCAGAATTATCAGGGTTAAGTACAATCCACTAGCAAAACAGCAAAAAATGCAATTAAACGAAATAAAAAAACTATAGCAACAAATTAAATTCAATAAACTAAACAAAATAACACAAAAAAAACCGATATTCATTTAGATGTAACAAAACAGTAACTGAGAAAACTATTTATTGTGGCTGTGACTGGAGAAATGGGGCTTCTGGGTTTTGCGACCAGTGTAGATCCAGATCAGCCTGTGCATCCGTACAGTCTGATCATAATCTGCACTGTTTGCCATTCAATCAATGAAATAACCGTCATGCTTCATGATCGTTATCAGGCTACATTAGTGTGTTATTTGATCAGTAGCTACACTGGTCGCAAATCCCATAAACTCCACATCTCCAGTCACAGCTACAATTTATTATTAACTATTGATAATTGTATAAAAAATTACTACATGGAGGTGACAGGGCGGCTATAAGGGGAGGTTCGAGGCCGACCAAGACCGACCATGACAAACAGGCTTATTGAGTTTTTGGCCCGTGTAGCTCCTGATCATCTAGCACACTCCAGCAGCTGGATATGGATCTACACTGGTCGCAAACACAGTAAGCACATTTGTGTCTTTGTGGATCACATATAACACTCATATGTGGCTGTGACTGAAGAAATGGGGCTTATGGGATATGTGACCGGTGTAGCTCCTGATCAAATTATTATATACTTGGGGGCCGTTTCACTAAACTTTGTACTAAAATGTTCGTAAGTGCAAATTTAGAATCGTCTGGAAATTTCAATTGATGGATTTACATTTATTGAGCATAGGCTGCATATGCAGCCAATGCTCAATAAATGTAAACCCAACAATTGTTTATAAGAAAACATTGTTAAAGTGAATTTTACAGACTATCATAATTTTGCACTTACGTACATTTTAGTCGTACGAAGTTTAGTGAATCGGCCACCTGTAGTGTATCTATGTTACCTGTGAGAAGCATGACAGTCTTTCATTGATCATCGACTTTGGTGTGGTATGGACCTGGCACCAGGTCCGGTTATTCTAATTCAGGGATGAACAGATATTTTTTATGTAAATATTCTGTTTTGATTTTGGGATTTCCCCCAATGCAGTAGGTTAAATGCAGGATCGGACCCGTTAGCCTGGCCTGAACGTAGCTGTTGATAGGCCGTTAAGCACCAATAAATCAAATACAATAAAATCATTGATGGATTGGCGAACTGTGCAGATCCTGATCAGACTGTGCAGATGCATTTCTCCAGTCACATCCGTATTTACATGATTCTCAAACTAGTCAAGTTGTGCTTAAACAATGTATTATTTTTTTAGTATTCTTTATAAATTAAATTAAATCCTTTTTCGTTTAATGACAATACAATATATTATTAAGTACAAATTGGATGCCGACTAATAACGGGGATATTACGTTATTTGCAGCCATACACTGTTCGCCAGTTCGTCACGGAATATACATGTACCAGTTATATAAATAGATTACCAAACTTGGAAATTTCCCTTAGAACTACATGCACTACAATAGCATGGGCGGAATCTGTCGGTGTGCAACATGGCGTCAAACCGACATATTCTGCCAATTCTAGCACTGATGATGCCCAGGAAATTGTTCTAAGGGAAGTCACTCTTGATTTCCCAAGTTTGGTAACCTATTTATAAGACTGGTATCATTACTGTGTGAACATGCGGGTGATCAGGATCTACAATTGTCGCAAACATCGTAAATTCCCTATTCGCAGCTGGTTTGCATTTAACATGTACAATTAAAAACAAAATGTCTGTTATTCCGCCTTATTTTCATTATTTCTTTACTAAACCATGTTTTGACAACACATGATAATTGGAAATGATTCCCATGTGGTGTCAACATATGTTTTTGTTGAGAATTTTTTTAAATATGGAAAGAAAGTGGCATATACAAATATTCACTGTCTAACTTGTAATTGCTACAGTGGAACGCCTCTAATCAGGAGACCCAGGGTGTTCAGTTTAGATGGGTTCCACTGTATTTAAATGATTCAGTTTTCAAAATGTTGGCGTCATTTACATTTACGTTTGAAGACTGTATTTCATGGGCAGGGTCACTAAACTTCGTACGACTAAACTGTTCGTAAGTGCAAAATGATGATAGTCTGTAAAGTTCACATTAACAATATTCTCTTGTAAACAATTATTGGATTTACATTTATTGAGCATAGGCTGCATATGCAGCCTATGCTCAATAAATGTAAATCCTTCAATTGAAATGTCCAGACGATCCTAAATTTGCACTTACGAACGTTTTTGTTGTACGAAGTTTAGTGAAACGGCCCCCAGGTTTATTCCGTCCAACACGGAATAGCATTTGTCGTCTACTGTTCTATTTATTCAATGAAGCATGCTTCATCAGCCCCTTATAATCATCTACATAGGAGTTGATTTGTATGTGCTGGCAAAACACATTTTTTATTAAAAACAATGTTGAAGAAACAGCCGACGACAATATATCCCCCCCTTAATTCATACAGTTTTCGTTCTGGATCTATGAGATTTGATTGGTTGAGGCTCGGTCTCGTCCAATCCAACTGTCTGATTTCGAGTTTAAATGCTCAGAAAGTTTTATAATTGCAGAATAAACAAGTATTGGCTGACAGTGTAGACCCAGATCATCCAGCATCTTGCTGGAGTGTAATTTGATCTACCAGTCTACTGATTCCAAGCATAAAGCAGTTAGATGAGCAAGAGTTGTACTCAGGCTCAAACAAAACAGAGCATTTTGTGTGGTTGAGCAAGGTATGTACTCAGGCTCTCCCAATCAAACTGTTTTATCTTCAGCTACATGTTATAATCATGAGCTTCAATTGATCAATGTCTACACTGTTCACTCTTCCAATTTTAATTAATTTACCGGAATAAACGGCTCATAGGAAACATATACCTTACACAATACAATTTACAAAGCAGCATAGCTAGACTACATTTTCTTTCGAGTTGGTAATATTCAGTTCATGGGAAAATGTATCTTATGAAATGCTCAACAAGCATAGCTAGACTGTTGTCAATTATCTAAGGTGACTTTACCTATTAGTTGGCAACATTCAGTTCATGAGAAAAGCAACCTAATCAAATTCTCAACCAGCATAACTATACTGGTTAGGTACATTTTCAAGTGATTTGGCCATATTCAGTTCATGAGAAAATGTACTTTGTGAAATTACAAACCAGCATACCTAGACTGATTTTTCCTATGAGTGGGCCATATTCAGTTCACGAGAAAATGTACCCTAAGAAAATATCAACCAGCAGGCTGTGTCGATTATCATATGGTACCTTATGACAATAGATGGCAATATTCAGTTCCTGAGAAAATGTATTGTATGAAATAACAGACCTGATGTCGATAATCACAAGGAGCCGTTTCAGTTAATGGGAAAATGTACCTTATGAAATTATCAACCAGTATAGCTGGTGTCAATTATCATACTTTTTCCTATGAGATGACCATATTCAATTCATGAGAAAAGGTACTGTAATGGAACCATCAGTTCCATTTCAGTAGATTCGGTCATCATGGTCAGACACAGATATTCACTATTTACACAACAGGCTCCAGCATGTCAAATATGCCTATATCCTTTATTATTAGTACACGGCAGTGTTGTAGATGATCATATTTGTAGTGTGCCATCCTGGAGACTGTATGACCCAGTGGACGGCCGCATATTAGTATGTGTGTTGCAGACTATTGGTCATCACGAGTACTGGTACTGTATATCAAATTGACACCAGACATTTCGACATTGAAGCAGATATTTCTCTTGTGTCTGACAATGACTGCCTGAATCTTATATCATATTGTTGCTTATTCATTTCTGATGCTGGAAAGTAATGGCTCGCATGCTATTTGTTGGTATTGTGTCTACTAAAGACGAGTTTGGGGAGCCGGGTGTTATGATTTTCCACATAATTCACTGCGTATTTTCGTACCTATTTTCGTGCGAGCAGCCTATTGTAAGGGGTTTCAACCAATAATTTATGTATCACTACAATAGTCTGATCCATAGTGATCGGCCACATTAGCGCCCGCACCGATTATCTGGTCACTAGTCTAGGGGACATGTTTATCTGTGTGATTTTGATGGCTGTATTTTGTTTCTTTGAGATGGCGGACATTTTTCATTTAGTGTCTCTAGTTACCGAGCGCTGATTGGTTAAATATATATTTGCAGGGGAAATTTGATTGGGGCTCGCACGGCTGCTGCTCGCATCTCGTCTGTATAAAGGAGGCGAGCTGCGCAAATCATTAACTAACTTGTCAGTCGACTGACCCACTCATATTGTCAGTAACCGCTAGTGACCTATTGTCGACTCAGATAACCAGTTAGATCCCGTCACGCTGAATAACTTAGTACTCTGTCACATATGTATTAGTTAAGTTAATTTGAGCCATCCTGACACGAGGCTCTTGCTTTAATAAATAAGTATGAGTTCAGACGCTCGTTGTTGTTAACTTGAAATCCAGATAGACAGTAAAACTAATAACACTACCGTGCTGCCAACCAGGGCCGGGGTGTTTGGTTACAGTACCTTATGGAATTCTCAACCGACATACCTAGGCTGGTGTCAATTACTCCTATGAACCTCTCTAAGCCGGACACATTAGAAGGTTCCACCGAAACCTCTCTAAACCGGACTCCTATGTACCTCTCTAAGCCGGACATATTGGAAGATTCCACAGAAACCTCCCTACATAGGACACCTAGGAACCTCTGGAAACCGGACACATTAAACGGACTCGTAGGAACCTCTCAAAGCCGGACACATTGAAAGGTTCCACCAAAATCTCTCTAAACCGAACTCCTAGGAACATCTAGCCGGACACATTAAACGGATACCTAGGAACCTCTATAAACCGGGCAACTGGAAGGTTCCTTAGCAACCTCTATAGACCGGGCATATGGAAGGTCCTCTAGGAACCTCTATAAACCGGACACCTGGAAGGTCCCATAGAACTCTCTATAAACGGGCACCAGCAGCCTCTCTAAGCCAGATACCATATAAGGTACCCAGATTAACAGAGTATTTATATTTCAATGTAATACAGGTTTAAAGTACGTACATTTTCCATTGCAACTTATTCTTAATTATTTTCAAACAATGTTTTTGATGAGATGAAAAGGGAAAATAGAACAGCAGACGACAATATTTAATGATGCAGTGTAACGGTTAAATTAAACATTATTCTGTTGTTTATGTTCTTATCTTTGTCAATAAAAGCAAGGTTTGACATCACTTCAGAATAAATTCCATTGAAAATTATTCTAATTCGCTGTCAAACAATGTTTTTGATGCGATAAAAAAGGAAAATAGAAAAAAAAAAACGATTTAATTCGGCAATGCGACGGTTAAAATACACTTGTGTAAATTGTTCAAGTTTGTGCTTGACTTGCAAAACTTCCTCGTTTGTTAAGTGGCTGATACATACATGTATGGTCGGTGTTTCATGAAAGTTTTCCCGAATTATTGTTAAATATACGTTGCTGCGTTTGTCTGATGATAAATGTGACGGAATATGCAGCCGTTCCTGCGATGTTCAGGCTACACGACTGTCAGTTAAAGTAACATAGAGAGCAGGTAAGTGACGGGTTCAAACGGGTTAATACTTCATGAATGTATTGTTGTGCGTGTACATGCCCACTCAGTATGCGGAACATGTTCTGTATAGGAATTGGATAAGTGTCTAGTAATTGCGTCACTATTCCACCAGTTCTAAAAATTACGAGTGCCCGCTATACAGATATAATCATTCAGTAATATTTATTTTAAATTACTGATAGTGACTCGCGGTGGTAACATGCTATTTTCATATGCAAATGAGGCATGGTGTTTTTTAATCATTTATACTAATTAAATGCGTCACCTGAAAATAATAATATTTTCGACAGATTATAACTTATAATCATTGCACACCAACATATAAATACAGTGAATAAATACTTGTAGTCGTGTACGTTAACATTCTCAAGAAACACTGTTATCGCCCCTGGTATCAGTGTGGAAATTTACGTCGGATATAAAATGTATAATAATGCCAATCAATATGTGGGGTAATGTTGAACGAATTATTATTTTGCCAGAAAATGCCATAGTCTACAGAATATACAAAACTATCTGTGTCACTATATTATAAGCTACTGAGTGGGCATGTACTTTTAAAGTCGGGGCCCAATCTGTTAGGCACACCATTTTTATAGCAATTAAATAAGTGTACAATTGTGTAACTTTCCCACCTATTTTAAACATTACTAGTGATCTCTATGCAGATATAATCAGTTAGTTTATCCCCGGCATACGAAGCATGTCATTCGTCATTCCGCCCGTCCGTTCGTCAGTTCGTCAGTCCGTAAGATGTGCGTTAAAGTTTTCGGGTACACATTATCTATGTAACCGTCAGATTCATTTGAAACTTCATATATTTTGTTATCATCATCCATATTTTCATTCTGTAACCCACCCATGTGGCTTTCGTGTCAAAGACCAACTGACTGGTAACATATTTGCTGGCCGGACACGGCGTCGGCCGGGGGTATCCGTGAGCCCCTGCTCATTTGCTCTAGATAATATTTAAATTACTTAATTGAGACACGCGGTTGTGTTGTGAGCTGTAGTGATGTGTATGTATATTAAACGTACATAGTGTAGTTACATAGGATATGTATACAAATAAAACATAATACATTTGTGGCTGTGACTGCAGAAATGGGGCCTATGGATTTGCGACCAGCGTCGATCGCACAGTCTGAGCAGGATCTTCGCCATTCCATATATATTTCATCCGTCATGGTTCTAACAAACAACAATAGATCATGATCAGCCAACATTGTTAGCTCAATTACGTAAGGTCGTGCGATATGTCTAGCGAAATTGATTGTATTGGTTAAAAGTATTGTCCAGGAAGCCCAGTAAACAGAAAGCACTATAATGGTGGCAATTTTACTTGCCATTTCTTAGCTTTTACGGGCCCGCGAAAATAGCACACCAATTTTGTACAATATATGCGTAGAAAACCGAGTATTTTTAGTTTGGTAAAACATTCCGATGACGGCGAAGTGACCAAACAACGATATAAGACTGATAACGTTATACTAACTTTTTTCACATTGTCTGCATCCGCGAAAAAAACCCGACCAATCAGTAAGTTCCAGTATTAATATGTGCGTTCGTGTTCAAGGTATTATGTGCAATATATCTGCAGCAATACTGGGATTTCCTTTTTCATCAGAATCTGCACTTTTTGCAAGTAATTTTAATATTTTTTTAAAGAACATGACACCCACATTTTACAAAATTAATGGACTAGTCTGAACATATTTTTGTGATGATTGGATTGGTCGGAAAAGTAACATCAAACTCCACATGGAGTGGTCAGTATCCGATTTCATCAAAATTTCAAAGTATACTTATCTAGCAAAGTATTCTTGAGGGAGAAATCATTTATTTTCCCGAAATGCATGATGCCATATAGATTTAACGACTGCATATATTTGATGATTAAAACTATGCAGAATTATTATACTGAATGCATTACATTATCACAGCCAAAATGGCTGAGATAATGTAATAAATTTAGTATACTAATAATAATAATAATAATAATGTATCACTAAATTGAAAATTTCTCCCTGAAAGTATACTTTGCTACATAAGTTTACTTTGCAATGCTGGTGAAATAGGCTACTGGTCTGCCATATTTGTGTTTCAGATATAGGAGTCTGTTGTCATTGATTTCTGTGTATGACTACATGTAACTACTCTGTATAATATGTTCTTCTTTGCATTGTCAGTTCTTTGTCAAACGCCAGAAGAGGTGAAATTGGCTGATAACTGGAATACATACATTCCATCACATTTACGAATCAATTATATTTAAATGAAAGGATCATCAGGTATAAACACGTATTGATTATATCTACTTGGAATTTGTAGACGATATGTATGTCAGCAGATAGCTAAGACCATTGGAATTAACCATGTATCAACAATTCTTACTGGTACTTTAAGAATAAGAGATCGATGGCCGCGCAGTGGCTTCATATCTCTGTGACGTCATATGTCACACTCTCCATTATTTGGGTTTTAGTTTGTGTGACGTAAACGTATTAAACTAACTATACTTAGCCGTTTCCACTATATATTGAATGCCCCTCGTACATTCAAGCATGTCGATTGTATAGCAGTTTTATTATATATACCGTATTTCCGGAATACGCTTATTAGCGAGTTATATTACATGCTACCCAGTTATTTACAGTGATTCTGGATGGATTTATTTCCTTGTAGTAAATATTTCCTTCTAGATCATCGCGGGAGGTAATTGACGTCACATTTTGACGTCATTTCCGGCGAAGAAATAAAGTATACGCTATTGTATTGTCAATTTTGATAATATTATAAGCTGGTCTAAGAGCAAATTTCAAATTGTTCGAAGAGCATGTAATATACAACTTATTCCACTACCATATTGGAATACAGGATTCCTCGGGAAATAAATCCAGTATTCTAATGCACCTTAATGAAATTGTCGAAATCTGATTGGCTGATCGATCAATTATCTGCAAGTAAATCCACGATTTACAAGTAGGTAGCATGTCATGTGATCACAATTACATAATTAGATGTATTCCTACGCGCCGTTTCACCCTGAAAGTTATGTGAAGTCATACAATAGAGATCGTTCTAACAACCGGAAACGTCAGTATTTGGCTATTTTCCAAAATGCTGGAACTAATCAAGAAGACGAGAGCCCTATGCCTTCCCATATCTGTATCCACTCAACAGCTGTTACCTGTCCAGCATCTATGTCATGTTGTGCCCTGTCACAACACTGGCTACTTGAAGTTGACGGGTTACCCACCATACTTCCACAATCACCAGCAAAGGATGAACAATCACATCCTTGTACAACCTACGACCCCAGCCGTTTACCAACGTCCATCGCCATATAATTTCCAAAATTGCACTGTGAATATACACAACCATAACTATTACAATCATTAAGTGATCAACTTATACAACTGTAAAATGTCAAGCTCGACAAGCAAGCATCAGCGAAGTCGGCCATTTTTTATGTAACTTTGAATGGGAATTCCCAGCAATATATGTCATTGGACAGTTATTCTAATATTCAAGGTAGTGTTGAACCATATATAAAATAATCATTGGTGGATGATAAAGAATATATAGATGAAATAATGTTTTGCAAATGGTAACACAATTCTTCATTAGTTTACATATTTGTGTCGTACTATTTCTTTTCGTGTATTATGTTTATGGCATTTGTCACGGTTGCAGCCAATGTGTAAATCGGCCAATATAGTGAGGGTTGTAGTGGGTATGCCCATATGGATTGGTATTTGGTGCAGAAATCAGGAACATGAGTCAGAAATGATGGTCGTGCATTAAAATAGAGATAACCATATTGAAATTTGTAATTTGCGGTAGTTGAATAAACTTTATATATTACACCCAAATGAAGTCAACCACACTCTCCCCTCGTTTCAGACAGAGCAACATTTCACCATGAGGAGACAACTCTTGGTCGTGGTGTGGATTTTCTTCTATTCGGCCATCCTCCAGTCAGGTAAATCATATTTACTGCTTACTAATCGACAAAGTATGCTTGTCTCAAGGTCAAAGAGTGATATGACGGCATATTTACTGTTTACTATTATACTTAGTATGCTTGTCTAAGAGTGATATAACGACATATTTACGGTTTACTAATATACTAAATATGCTTGTCTCAGAATGATATGACGGCATATTAATTGTTTACAAATATACTAAGTATGCTTGTCTCAAGGTCACAGAGTGGTATAAAGGCATGCTTACTGTTTACTAATATACTAAGTGTGCTTGTCTCAGAGTGATATGATGGCATATTTACAGTTTACTAATATACTAAGTGTGCTTGTCTCAGAGTGGTATGACGGCATATTTACTGTTTACTGATATACTAAGTGTGCTTGTCTCAGAGTGGTATGACGGCATATTTACAGTTTACTAATATACTAAGTGTGCGTGTCTCAGAGTGGTATGACGGCATATTTACTGTTTACTAATATACTAAGTGTGCTTGTCTCAGAGTGGTATGACGGCATATTTACTGTTTACTGATATACTAAGTGTGCTTGTCTCAGAGTGGTATGACGGCATATTTACAGTTGACTAATATACTAAGTGTGCTTGTCTCAGAGTGATATGACAGCATATTTACTGTTTACTAATATACTAAGTGTGCTTGTCTCAGAGTGGTATGACGGCATATTTACTGTTTACTGATATACTAAGTGTGCTTGTCTCAGAGTGGTATGACGTCATATTTACTGTTTACTAATATACTAAGTATGATTGTCTCAGAGTGTTATGACGGCATATTTACAGTTTACTAATATACTAAGTGTGCTTGTCTCAGAGTGATATGATGGCATATTTACAGTTTACTAATATACTAAGTATGCTTGTCTCAGAGTGGTATGACGGCATATTTACAGTTTACTAATATACTAAGTGTGCTTGTATCAGAGTGGTATGACGGCATATTTACTGTTTACTAATATACTAAGTATGCTTGTCTCAGAGTGGTATGACGGCATATTTACAGTTTACTAATATACTAAGTGTGCTTGTCTCAGAGTGGTATGATGGCATATTTACAGTTTACTAATATACTAAGTGTGCTTGTCTCAGAGTGATATGACGGCATATTTACTGTTTACTGATATACTAAGTGTGCTTGTCTCAGAGTGATATGATGGCATATTTACAGTTTACTAATATACTAAGTGTGCTTGTCTCAGAGTGGTATGACGGCATATTTACAGTTTACTAATATACCAAGTGTGCTTGTCTCAGAGTGATATGATGGCATATTTACAGTTTACTAATATACTAAGTGTGCTTCTCTCTGAGTGGTTATGAACGGCCTTATTTCTGTTTACTTTAATTATACCAAGTGTGCTTGTCTCAGGTGATATGATGGTATATTTACGGTTTAACTAATTTTATAAGTATGCCTAAGTCTCAGAGTGGTATGACGCATTATTTACAGTTTACTTATATAATAAGTGTGCTTGTCTCAGAGTGGTATGATGGAATATTTACAGGTTTACTAATTATACTAAGGTTTGTGCTAGTTCAGTGTGGTAATGAGGCATTTTTACTGTTTAACTAATATATTAAGTGCGCTTGTCTCAGAGTGATTATTGCGATATTTTATTGTTTACTAATTTTATAAGTGTGCTGTGTCTCCAGAGTGGTTATGAAGGCATTTTTACTTGGTTTTCTATTATTTCTAAGTATGTTGTCTTTAGAGTTTTGGTATGACTGCAATACTTACTGTTTACTTAATATACTAAGTGTGCTGTCTTCAGAGTGAATATGATGTGGCTTATTTACTGTTTACTAATATACTAGTGTGCTTGTCTCAGAGTTGGTATGGGGACGGCCATATTTATGTTTAATGATATACTAAGTGTGCTTGTCTCAGAGTTTGTTATGACGGCATATTTACAGTTTCTAATATACTAAGTGTGCTTGTCTCAAGAGTGGTATGATCGGAATAATTTACTGTTTACTAATATTACTAAGTTGATTGTCTCAGAGTGTTATGACGCATATGTACCAAGTTTACTAATATACTAAGTGGTGCTTGTTCTCAGAGTGGTTTTGATGCTTATTTACTAGGTTTAACTAACTTTAACTAAAGTTTATGCTTGTCTCGTAAGTGGCATGCGGGCATTAATTTACAGTTTACTTAATATACTAAGTGTGTTGTCTCAGTGTGGTTTGACGGGCATTATTTACTGTTTACTAATATACTAGTATGCTTGTCTCAGAGTGGTATTTGGACGGCATATTTTTAAATTTTAATTAACTAAGTTTGTGCTTGTCTCAGAGTGGTTATGATGGCATAATTTACAGTTTACTTAATATACTAAGGTGCCTATGTTCAGAGTGGTATGACGGCCATAATGTACTGTTTACTGGATTTACTAAGTGTGCTTGTCTCAGAGTGGTATGATGGTCATATTTACAGGTTTTTACTTAATTTTTATACTAAGTTTGTGCTTGTCTCAGAGTGTATTATGACGGCACATAATTTACTGGTTTTAACTTTATTTATACTAGGTTGTGCTTGTTCTGTGTGATATGATTGCATATTTACAAGTTTACTAGGTATACTTAAGTGTGCTTGTAATCATGAGTGGATATTGACGGCATTATGTTACTGTTTACTTAATTATACTTAAGTGTGCTTTGTTCTCAGAGTGGTATTGGACGGCATTATTTACAGTTTACTAATATACTAAGTGTTGCTTGTCACTCAGGAGTGGTATTGACGGCATATTTATGGTTTTTACTGTATTTATACTAAGTTGTGCTTTGTCTCAGAGTTTGATTAGTGATGGCATTAATCTTACCGGTTTATAATATACTTAAGTGTGCTTGTTGTCTCCAGAGTGGTTTATGACGGCCATATTTAGGATTTACTTTGATATTCTAAGTTTGTGATCTTGTTCAGAGTGTTTTGATTGGCATTTTTACAGGTGTAACTAAGTATATAAGTTATGCTTGTCTCAAGAGTGGTTTGCGGCATAATTTTACTGGTTTACTAATATACTTAGGTGTGCTTGTCTCAGAGTTTGGTATGACCGGCATATTTACTGTTTACTAAATATTTCCAAGTGTGCTTGTCTCAAGGTGATATGATGGCATATTTACAGGTTTTACTATATACTAAGTATGACTTGGTTCTCAGAGTGGTATGACGGTCATATTTTACAGTTTACTTTTTATTATAATAAGGTGTGCTTGTCTAAGAGTGGTAGACGGCATATTTACTGTTTAATAATATAATATGTAGATTAGTCTCAGAGTTGGTATGACGGCAATATTTACTGTTTACTGTTATACATAAGTTGTGCGTGTCTCTGAGTGATATGAGTCATTTTTACAGGTTTGGACTTATATTTACTATGTTTGTGCTTGTCTCTGAGTGATATGACGGCATAATTACTGTTTACTAAATTATATAAGTGGGTGCCTTGTCTCAGAGTTGATTTGTGTCATATTTTCAGTTGGACTAATATACTAAGGTGTGCTGGTTCAGAGTGATTTATGGACGGCATATTTACTGTTTACTAATTATACTTTTAAGTGTGCTTGTCTCAGAGTGATTATGATGGCATTATTTAAAGTTTACTAATATACTAAGTGTGCTATGTCTCAGGAGTGATATGACGCCATATGTACTGTTTACTAATTTATTTACTAGTTTGTGCTTGTCTCAGTGTGGTATGAAGGGCATAATTTAATGTTTACTAATATACTAAGTGTTGCTTGTTCTCAGAGTGGTAGAAAGGCATATTTTCTGTTTACTAATATACCAAGGTTGTGCTTGTCTAAGCAGTTGATTTATGATGGGCATATTTACCAGTTTAATAATATACTAAGTATGCCTTTGTCTCAAGAGTGGTATGACGGCATAATTTACAGTTTACTAATATACTAAGTGTGCTTGTCTCAGATTGATATGGATGTCATATTTACTGTTGTCTAATATAATTAAGTGTGCTTGTCTCAGGTGATATGACTGCTTATTTTACTGGTTTACTTTATATACCTAAGTGTGCTTGTCTCTGAGTGGATATGAACGGCATAATTTAATTGTTACTGAATATACTAATTGATGCTTGTCTTCAGAGTGGTTAAGCGTCATATTTTTGTTTACTAAATATACATGTTTTGGATTGTCTCAGAGTGTTATGGACGGAATATTTTATCAGTTTGACTATATACTAAGTGTGCTTGTCTCAGAGTGATTTGATGGAATATTACAGTTAACTAATTTACTAAGTATTGCTTGTCTCAGAGTGGTATGACGGCATATTTACGTTTTACTTATATATAAGTGTGCTTGGTATCAGAGTGGTATGACGGCATATTTATTTTTTTTTTTGTTTCTGTTTACTAATATAATAAGTATGCTTGACTCAGAGTGTGGTATGGGTCGGGCATATTACAGTTTTACTAATATATAAGTGTGCGTGTCTCAGATGTGGTATGATGGCATATTTACAGTTTACGAATTTACTAAGTGTGCTATGTCTCAGAGTGATATGACGGCATATTTTCTGTTTACTGATATTACTAAGTGTGCTTGTCTCAGGTGATATGATTGGGCACTATTTACAGTTTTCTAATATACTAAGTGTGCTTGTCTCAGAGTGGATTTGACGGATATTTACATGATTACTTATATACCAATGTGCTGTCTCAGCAGTGATATGATGGGGGGGGGGGGCCATATTTACAGTTTACTAATATACTAAGTGTGCTTGTCTCAGAGTGGTTATGACGGCATATTTATGTTTACTAATATACCATCGTGTGCTCTGTTTGAGTGATATGAATGGCTTATTTACGGTTTAATATTTATAAGTATGCTGTCTCAGTGTGGTATGACGGCATATTTTACAGTTTACTATATAATAAGTGTGATTGTCTCAGAGTTGGTATGACGGAATATTTTTCTGTTTTTATTATATTAAGTGCGCTTGTCTCAGAAGTGATATTGCGATTTTTTTTACTGTTTACTAATTTTCTATGTGTGTTGTCTCGAGTGTATGACGGCATTTTACTGTTTAAACTAATATAACTATGTATGCTTGTTTGTCTCAGAGTTTGTATGACTGCATATTTACTGTTTACTTATATACAAGTGTGCTTGTCTCAGTGTGATATGATGGTCATATTACAGTTTATAATATACTAAGTGTTGCTTGGTCTCAGAGTGGTATGACGGTTATTTACTGTTTATGATATACTAAGTGTGCTTGTTCAGAGTGATATGATTGGCATATTTACAGTTCACTAATATAATAAGAGTGCATTTGGTGGTTTTTGTTTATTGAGTCTCAGAGTGGTTTGGACGGCATTTTTACATGGACATATTAGGTTTTATAATATACAAGTGTTGCTTGTCACTGAGTGATCATGAGTGGCATATTTACGGTTTACTTTATATAATAAAGTACTTGCTTGTCTCAGAGTGGTTTGACGGCTATTACAGTTTTACTAATATAACTAAGTGTGCTTGTCTCAGTGTGATGACGGCATATTTACTGTTTACTAATTTTTACTAAGTGTGCTTGTCTCAGAGTGATATGTTTGCAGTATTTTTACTGTTTACTGAATAATTACTAAGTGTGCTTGTTTTCTCAGAGTGATTATGGAATGGATATTTTACAGGTTTATAATTACTAAGTTGTGCTTGTCTCAGAGTGGTATGACGGCTTTTTTACTGGGTTTACTATATTTACTAATTATACTAAGTGTGCTTGTCTCAGAGTGGATATGATGCATAATACTAAGTTCCACTAATAATACTAACGTGTGCTTGTTCGAGTTGGTATGACGGCTATATTTTACTGTTTTACTAATATACAAGTGTGCTTGTCTCAGAGTGATATGATGGCATTTTACGGTTTACTAATATATAAGTATGCTTGTTCTCAAGAGTGGTATGACGGGCTAATTTACAAGTACTAATTATCTAAGTGTGCTTGTCTCGAGTGGATTTGATGGATATGACGTTTTACTTAATATTTACTAAGTGTGCATAATATAATTAAGTCGCTGTCTTCAGAGTGCATATTTGCTTGATAATTTTTATGTTTACATCTCAGAGTGGGTATGACGGCATATTTACGTTTATAATATTACTAAGTGTGGCTTGTCAGTGTATGATTGGCATATTTACGTTTACTAATATACTAAGTATGCTTGTCTCAGAGTGGTATGATGCATATTTACTTGTTTACTAATATGCTAAGTGTGCTTGTTTCTCAGTGATGGGTATGAAGGTTTTTTTACAGTTTACTAATATACTAAGTGTGCTTGTACTCGAGTGATATGATGGCATATTTACAGTTTCTTATATACTAATGTTTGTTGTTGTCTTCAGAGTGGTTATGACGGCATAATTTACCGTTTACTTGATACTAAGTGTGCTTGTCTAGAGTGGCTTACTGACTGGCATATTTACAGTTTACTATATACTAAGTGTGCTTGTCTCAGAGTGGTATGACGGCATATTTACTGTTTTTCTTATATACAAGTGGGTGCTTGTCTCAGGTGATTATGATGGCAATTATTTACAAGTAACTTTTAAATTACTAAGTATGCTTGTGTCTCGGTGGTATGACGGCCATATTTACAAGTTTTACAAACATATAAAGTGGAGGCTTGTCTCAGAGTGGTTTATTTGACGGCATTAATTTTTGTTTACGAATATTTCTAAGTGCTTTGTCTCAGAGTGGTATGTGGCATATTTTATTGTTTACTAATATAATAAGTGTGCTTGTCTCAGTGTGTATGACGGCATAGGTTTATCGTTTTCTAATACTAAGTATGATTGTATCAGAGTGGTTATGACGGCATCATTTATTTACAGTTTACTAATATAAGAAGTGTGTTTGTCTCTAAGAATGTGGTATGATGGCATATTTTTACAAGTTTACTAATATACTAAGTGTGCTTGTCTCAGAGTGGATGACGAACATATTTACAGTTTCTCAATATACATAGTATTCTTGTCTCAGAGTGGTATGACGGCATATTTACAGTTTACTAATATATAAGTTGTTGCTTGTCTAGAGTGTGGTATGATGGCATATTTACAGTTTACTAATATACTAAGTGTGCTTGTCTCAGAGTGATATGACGGCATATTTATTGTTTACTGATATACTAAGTGTGCTTGTCTCAGAGTGGTATGATGGCATATTTACAGTTTACTAATATACTAAGTGTGCTTGTCTCAGAGTGGTATGATGGCATATTTACAGTTTACTAATATACTAATTGTGCTTGTCTCAGAGTGATATGACGGCATATTTACTGTTTACTAATTATACTAAGTGTGCTTGTCTCCAGATTGTGGTATGACGGGCATTTTACTGTAACTAATATACTATTTTGTATGCTTGTCTTCAGAGTGGTATGACGGCATATTTACTGTTTACTATATACTATGTGTAGCTTGTCTCAGAGTGGTATATGAGGCATATTTACTGTTTACTAATTTTATACTAAGTGTCTTGTCTCAGAGTGGTATGACGGCATACTGTTTACTAAGTACTAAGTATGCCTGTATCAAGTGTTTGTGTATGACGGCATATTTACTGTTTACTGATATACTAAGTGTGCTTGTCTCAGAGTGATATGATGGCATATTTACAGTTTACTAATATACTAAGTGTGCTTGTCTCTGAGTGGTTTATTTTGACGGCTACTATGTTTACTTAATATTTACTAATATAATAAGTGTGCTTTAGTCTCAGAGTGGTATGACGGCAATTATTTACTGTTTTACTATATACCAAGTGTGCTTGTCTCAGAGTGATATGTGGCATATTTACGGTTTACTAATATTTACTAAGTACTGCTTGTATTCAGAGTGGTATGACGGCATATTTACTGTTTACTAATATTACTAAGTGTGCTTGTCTCAGAGTGGTATGACGGCATATTTACTGTTTACTAATATATTAAGTGCGCTTGTCTCAGAGTGATATTGCGATATTTTTTACTGTTTACTAATGTTCTAGTGTTGGCGTTTAGTCTTGGCTCAGAGTGGGGTTTATGACGCATTTTTAATGTTTACTATATACTAAGTATGCTTGTCATGCAGATGTGGTGACTGCATATTTACTGGTTTACTTTTATATTTAACTACAGTGTGCTTGTCTCAGAGTGATATGATGCATATTTACTAGTAACAGTACTATTTTACTAAGTGTGCTTGCTCTCAGAGTGGTATGACGAATAATTTACTGTATTTACTGTTATTTAAAAGTGATGTAGTGCTTTGTCTCAGAGTGGTATGACGGCATATTTAACAGTTTACTAAATATACTAAGTGTTGCTTGTCTCAGAGTGGTATGACGGCATATTTACTGTTTACTAATATTAACTAAGTGCTTGTTTCAGAGTGGTATGGACGGCATATTTACTGTTTACTATATACTAAGTGTGCTTGTTCTCAGAGTGGTATGATGGGCATATTTTCTGTTTACTAATATAACTATGTGTGCTTGTCTCAGGTGTATGACGGCATATTTTACTGTTTAATAATATATACTTAATGATATGATGTCTCAGAGTGGTTGATGACGGATATTTACAGTTGCTTACTATTTACAGTTTTCTATATTACTAAGTGTGCTTGTCTCAGAGTGTTATAGCGGGCATGATGGAAGTCTTTTTTTACGGTTTACTTAATTTTATACTAAGTATGCTTGTCTCAGAGTGGTATGACGGCATATTTACAGTTTCTTAATATATACTAAATGTGTGCTTGTCTCAGAGTGATATGATGGCATATTTACTGTTTACTAATATACTAAGTATGCTTGTCTCAGATGTGGTATGTTTACGGCATAATTTCAGTTTATAAATATACTAGTATGCTGTCTCAGAGTGGTATGACGGCATTATTTACAGTTTGACTAATATACTAAGTGTATAATCTTGTGTCTCAGAGTGGTGATGACGGCATTATTTACAGTTTACTAATTATACTAAGTGTGCTTGTGCATCCAGAGTGGAGGTGTTGTATGATGGCATATTTACAGGTTTACTAATTACTAAGTGTGCTTGTCTCGAGTGATATGACGGAACCTATTTACTGTTTACTATTTATTTACTAAGTGTGCTTGTCTCAGAGTGATTTGACGGCATATTTACTGTTTACTAATATACTAAGTATGATTGTCTCAGAGTGTTATGACGGCATATTTTGTTTACAGTTACTAATTATACTAAGTGTGCTTGTCTCAGAGTGATATGATGGCATATTTACAGATTTACTAATATACTAAGTATGCTTGTCTCAAGAGTTGGTATGGCGGCATATTTACAGTTACTAATATACTAAGTGTGCTTGTCTCAGAGTGGTATGACGGCTATTTACTGTTTACTAATATGCTAAGTATGCTCTTGTCTACAGAGTGGTATGACGCATATTTACGTTTACTAATTTTATACTTAGTGTGCTTGTCTCAGAGTGGTATGATGGCATATTTACAGTTTACTAATTATATTATGAAGTGTGCTTGTCTCAGAGTGATATGACGGCATATTTACTGTTTACTGATATACTAAGTGTGCTTGTCTCAGAGTGGTATGATGGCATATTTACAGTTTACTAATATACTAAGTGTGCTTGTCTCAGAGTGGATATGACGGGCATATTTACTGTTTACTAATTATACTAAGATTCTAAGTATTGTGCTGTCTCAGTAGTGATATGATGCGGCATATTGTACAGTTTACTAATATACTAAGTGTGCTTGTCTCAGAGTGGTATGACGGCATATTTACAGTTTACTAATATACTAAGTGTGCTTGTCTCAGAGTGGTATGACGGCATATTTACTGTTTACTGATATACTAAGTGTGCTTGTCTCAGAGTGATATGATGGCATATTTACAGTTTACTAATATACTAAGTGTTGTTGCTTGTCTCAGTGTGTATGACGGCATATGATACTGTTTTACTGATTACTAAGTGTGCTTGTCTCAGAGTGATATGATGGCATATTTTAAAGTTTAACTTATATACTAAGTGTGCTTGTCTTCAGAGTGGTAGACGGCATATTTACTGTTTACTAATATACCAAGTGTGCTTGTTCTCAGAGTGATATGATGGGCATATTTACAGTTTACTATATATAAGTATGCTTGTCTCAGAGTGGTATGACGGCATATTTATGTTTACTATTATACCAATAAAGTGTTGCTTGTCTCTAAGAGTGGTATGGACGCATATTTACTGTTTACTAATATACTAAGTGTGCTTTGTCTCAGTGGTATGATGGCATATACTGTTTACTATTTACTAAGTGTGTCTTGTCTCCAGTGTGGTATGACGGCATATTTACTGTTTACTAATTATCTAAGTATGATTGTCTCAGAGTGGTATGACGGCATATTTAGTTTACTAATATACTAAGTGCTGTGTGTCAGAGTGATATGGGATGGCATATTTACTGTTTACTAATATACTAAGTATGATTGTCTCAGAGTGGTATGACGGCATATTTACAGTTTACTAATATACTAAGTATGCTTGTCTCAGAGTGGTATGACGGCATATTTACAGTTTACTAATATACTAAGTATTCTTGTCTCAGAGTGGTATGACGGCATATTTACAGTTTACTAATATACTAAGTGTGCTTGTCTCAGAGTGGTATGATGCATACAGTTTTTACTAATATTTACTAAGTGTGCTTGTCTCAGTGTGATATGACGGCATATTTACTGTTTACTGATATACTAATTGTGTGCTTGTCTCTGAGTGGTATGATGCATATTTTACAGTTTACTAATATACTAAAGTTGTGCTTGTCTCAGAGTGGTAATGATGGCATATACAGGTTACTAATATAACTAATTGTGCTTGTCTCAGAGTGATATTACGGCATATTTACTGTTTACTAATTATACTAAGTGTGCTTGTCTCAGAGTGGTATGACGGCATTTTTACTGTTAACTAATATACTAAGTATGCTTGTCTCAGAGTGGTATGACGGCATATTTACTGTTTACTAATATACTAAGTGTGCTTGTCTCAGAGTGATATATGACGGCATATTTACTGTTTACTAATTATACTAAGTGTGCTTGTCTCAGAGTGGTATGACGGCATTTTTACTGTTTACTAATATGTATAAGTTTGCTTTGTCTCAGAGTGGTATGACGGCATATTTTACTGTTTACTGATATACTAAGTGTGCTTGTCCTCAGAGTGATATGAGGGCATATTTACAGTTTACTAATTACTAAGTGTGCTTGTCTCTGAGTGGATTTGACGGCATTACTTACTGTTTACTAATATATAAGTGTGCTTGTCTCAGAGTGGTTATGGACGGCATATTTACTGTTTACTAATACCAAGTGTGCTTGTCTCAGAGTGATATGATGGCATATTTACGGTTTACTAATATACTAAGTATGCTTGTCTCAGAGTGGTATGACGGCATATTTACAGTTTACTAATATACTAAAGTTGTGCTGTCTCAGAGTGGATATGAACGGCTATTTACTGTTTTTCTTATATATTAAGTGCGCTTGTTATCAGAGTGATATTGCGATATTTTTACTGTTTACTAATTTTCTAAGTGTGCTTGTCTCAGAGTGGTATGACGGCATTTTTACTGTTTACTAATATACTAAGTATGCTTGTCTCAGAGTGGTATGACTGCATATTTACTGTTTACTTATATACTAAGTGTGCTTGTCTCAGAGTGATATGATGGCATATTTACAGTTTACTAATATACTAAGTGTGCTTGTCTCAGAGTGGTATGACGGAATATTTACTGTTTACTGATATAATAAGTGTGCTTGTCTCAGAGTGGTATGACGGCATATTTACAGTTTACTAATATACTAAGTGTGCTTGTCTCAGAGTGGTATGACGGCATATTTACTGTTTACTAATATACTAAAGTGTGCTTGTCTCAGAGTGGTATGACGGCATATTTATTTTCTGTTTTACTTTTAATATTTACTATGTGTGCTTGTCTCAGAGTGGTATGATTGGCATATTTACTGTTTATATATACTAAGGTGCCTTGTCTCAGTCGTGGTATGACGGCCTATGTTTTAACTTTTTTGGTTTACTAATGTACTAAGTATGATTGTCTCGAGTGGTATGGACGGCATATTTACAGTTTATAATATTTTACTAAGTGTGCTTGTCTCAGAGTGTATGATGGCATATTTACTGTTTATAATATACTAAGTATGCTTGTCAGAGTGGTATGACGGCATATTTACAGTTTACTAATATACTAAGTATGCTTGTCTCACGAGTGGTAGAACGGCATATTTACAGTTTACTAATATACTAAGTATTCTTGTCCTCAGAAGTGGTATGGACGGCATTGTTTACTGTTAACTAATATACTAAGTATGCTTGTCTCAGAGTGGTATGACGGCATATTTACTGTTTACTAATATACTAAGTGTGCTTGTCTCAGAGTGATATATGACGGCATATTTACTGTTTACTAATTATACTAAGTGTGCTTGTCTCAGAGTGGTATGACGGCATTTTTACTGTTTACTAATGTACTAAGTATGCTTGTCTCAGAGTGGTATGACGGCATATTTACTGTTTACTGATATACTAAGTGTGCTTGTCTCAGAGTGATATGATGGCATATTTACAGTTTACTAATATACTAAGTGTGCTTGTCTCTGAGTGGTATGACGGCATACTTACTGTTTACTAATATACTAAGTGTGCTTGTCTCAGAGTGGTATGACGGCATATTTACTGTTTACTAATATACCAAGTGTGCTTGTCTCAGAGTGATATGATGGCATATTTACGGTTTACTAATATACTAAGTATGCTTGTCTCAGAGTGGTATGACGCATAGTTTACTGTTTACTAATACTAAGTGTGCTTGTCTCAGAGTGGTATGGCGGCATATTTACTGTTTACTAATATATTAAGTGCGCTTGTCTCAGAGTGATATTGCGATATTTTTACTGTTTACTAATTTTCTAAGTGTGCTTTGTGTACAGAGTGGGGTATGACGCATTTTTACTGTTTTATAATATACTAAGTATGCTTGTCTCAGTGTGGTATGACTGATATTTTACTTTTGTTTACTTATTTACTAAGTGTGCTTGTCTCAGAGTGATTGATGGATATTTACTCTCAGTTTACGTATATTTTACTAAGTGTGCTTGTCTCAGGAGTGGTATGACGGCCATAGTTTACTGTTTTACTGATATCTAGTGTGCTTGTCTCAGAGTGGGTATGGACGGGCATATTTACAGTTTACTAATATACCTAAGTGTGCTTGTCTCAGAGTGGTATGACGGCTATTTACTGTTTACTATTTATACTAAGTGTGCTTGTCTCAGAGTGGTATGACGGAATATTTTTACTGTTTACTAATATACTAAGTGTGCTTGTCTCAGAGTGGTATGATGGCATATTTACTGTTTTTTATAACTATACTAAGTGTGCTTGTCTCAGTGTGGTATGGACGGCTTATTTACTGATTTACTAATATACTAAGTATGATTGTTCTCAGAGTGGTATGACGGCCATTATTTACAGTTTACTATATACTAAGTGTGCTTGTCATCAGAGTGATATGATGGACATATTTACTGGTTTACTATATTACTAAGTGTGCTTTGTCTCAGATTGGTATGACGGCATATTTACAGTTTACTAATATACTATGTATGCTTGTTCAGAGTGGTTATGACGGCCATATTTACAGTTTACTAATATACTAAGTATTCTGGTCTCAGAGTGGTATGCGGCATATTTCCAGTTTATAACTATTATACTAAAGTGTGTTGTCTCAGAGTGGTATGATGGATTTTTATTTACAGTTTAATAATATACTAAGTGTGCTTGTCTCAGAGTGATATGACGGCATATTTTACTGTTACTGATATACTAAGTGTGCTTGTCTCAGAGTGGTCTGAATGGCATATTTTGTTTACAGTTTACTAATATTACTAAGTGTGCTTAGTCTCAGAGTGATATGACGGGCATATTTACTGTTTACTGATATTACTAAGTGTGTTGTCTCAGAGTGGTTATGATGGCATATTTTTTACAAGTTTACTAATATACTAAGTGTGCTTGTTCTCAGAGTGGTATGATGCATATTTACAGTTTACTAATATACTAATTGTGCTTGTCTCAGAGTGATATGACGGGGGTCTATATTTACTGTTTACTAATTTTTATTACTAAGTGTGCTGTTCTTGTCTCAGGAGTGGTATGACGGCTTTTTACTGTTAATCTAATATACGTATGCTTGTCTCAGAGTGGTATGACGGCATATTTACTGTTTTACTAATATACAAGTGTGCTTGTCCTCAGAGTGATATATGGACGGCTATTTTTTACTGTTTACTAAAATATTTAAGTGTGCTTGTCTCAGAGTGGTTATGACGGCATTTTTTCTGTTTACTAATGTATAAGTTGCTTTTCTCAGAGTGGTATGACGGCATATTTACTGTTTACTTGATATATAAGTGTGCTTGTCTCAGAGTGGTATGACGGCATATTTACTGTTTACTAATATACTAAGTGTGCTTGTCTCAGAGTGGTATGACGGCATATTTACTGTTTACTAATATACCAAGTGTGCTTGTCTCAGAGTGATATGATGGCATATTTACGGTTTACTAATATACTAAGTATGCTTGTCTCAGAGTGGTATGACGGCATATTTACAGTTTATAATAATTATACTAAGTGTGCTTGTCTCAGAGTGGTATGACGGCATATTTACTGTTTACTAATATATTAAGTGCGCTTGTCTCAGAGTGATATTGCGATATTTTTACTGTTTACTAATTTTCTAAGTGTGCTTGTCTCAGAGTGGTATGACTGCATATTTACTGTTTACTAATATACTAAGTGTGCTTGTCTCAGAGTGGTATGACGGCATATTTACAGTTTACTAATATACTAAGTGTGCTTGTCTCATAGTGATATGATGGCATATTTACAGTTTACTAATATACTAAGTGTGCTTGTCTCAGAGTGGTATGACGGCATATTTACAGTTTACTGATATACTAAGTGTGCTTGTCTCAGAGTGATATGATGGCATATTTACAGTTTACTAATATACTAAGTGTGCTTGTCTCAGAGTGATATGATGGCATATTTACAGTTTACTAATATACTAAGTGTGCTTATCTCAGAGTGGTATGACGGCATATTTACTGTTTACTGATATACTAAGTGTGCTTGTCTCAGAGTGATATGATGGCATATTTACTGTTTACTAATATACTAAGTATGCTAGTCTCAGAGTGATATGATGGCATATTTACAGTTTACTAATATAATAAGAATGCTTGTTTCAGAGTGATATAACGACATAACTACTTTTCACTAATAGACTAAGTGTGCTTGTCTGAGAGTGATATGCCCGCATATTTACTGTTTACTAATATACTAAGTGTGCTTGTCTCAGGGTGAAATAACGGCATATTTAGTGTTTACCAATATACTAAGTGTGCATGTATCATTGTTATGTGACTGCATATGTATTGTTTACTAATAGACTAAGTGTGCTTATCTCAGAGTGATATAACGACATAGTTACTGTTTACCAATAGACTACGTGTGCTTGGCTCAGAGTGATATGACGCCATAGTTACTGTTTGCTAAATTTAATATACTACGTATGCTTGTCTCTTAGTGATATGACGGCATATGTATTGTTTACCAATATACTAAATATGCTTGTCTCAGAGTGGTACAGTTGTTTCTGTCAAAATGTTCCGGGTTTATACGTGTACAAAGTGTTGTGCGTTGCGTATCCGTGGAGTTTCCGTTAGTTGCGTTTCAAACCGTGTGTCGTCTACGTGTAATACGTTTTCGGCCATGCGTTGCGTTTCCCCACTCTTGCGCATGCGCGAAAGTCGAACAAACCGTGTTCAACGCATTGAGTTTCAAAAGCGTATAATCCGTGTACAACGGTTGTAAACGTATACAACGGTTGTAAACGTATACAACGGTTGTAAACAACGCATTGAGTTTCAAAACGCGTGTAATCCGTGTACAACGGTTGTAAAGTATACAACGGTTGTAAACAACGTATTGCGTTTCAAAAGCGTGTAATCCGTGTACAACGGTTGTAAACGTATACAACGCTAAGGTAAACCGTTTAAACGATTTAACGCTTTCTTTGACGAACGGTTACACGCATCTACATATACACAGCACCGTACAGATGAAACCGTGTTATACGTATAACACGTTTCCACGGGTTTTAACGCATTACACGTTTTGGTATGCGCAAATATAAATCGTTATTGCGAGACAAACAGTGAAACATTGACCTTGACAATTTCTTGGACAAACAAAAAATGTCGTCACTGCCGTTCCAAATATCAAGAACAAATTAATAGACACCACCATACTCACAATATATTTATTTTCATATAAAATCAAATTATAATGTGTGGTCTACGGTATAATATGTCAAAAATAAGCATCAATTTTGCGTTTTGTTTCCGTTTTCGTCGGCATCAAATTACGTTTTCCTATTCTGTTAACATTATTTCGACGCGATCCTATAGTCGACATGACTTTTCATAATGTCTTTCAATTTCAAGCTGCAAGGAGACTGTGAATTGCATATTAACCATAATAACATGGTGAACATATTGATAATAATTTTAAAAGAAAAGCATATTTTAATTTTCGAAACCTGATCATAAAATACAAATTTATTTTGGAATTAGAATTAGATTAGATTTCTATTACTGCAAACGTTCTGTTCTGGCTGTTGATTTGTATTGGCCCGAATCAAATTTTGTGAAGATAATATGTATTCCGGTGATAGCCATTTCTTTAAAATAAAACGGTTTACTTGTGTCACAGAGTGAGAAAGATAAATAACGGCCCGGAATCGAACCAGGGACCTCATGTTTACCGTACCATGCCCATGGCTCTACCGAGCAAGCTAACAAGGCACAGATCACACACACTTCATCCCCATAGTCAGTTACGCAACTGTGACATTCTTCTCCGCCAAATTGAAATTCGTCCTCGAATTCCATGTTTAATTTTTGTCTCCGAATTCCATATGTTTGGGTCCAATTTTGGGAGTATTTATCAGTCGTGGTCCTTCGTTGTGCAACAATTGTCACTGGGCAGAAATATGTCCACCCAGAATTCCATATTTGTGGAACATTTCTTCATCAGTCACGACTCCACGTTGGGAGTAGTTGCGGCAAGCAACTGCAGAATTCTCAATTATCGTCCGTACCCAGAGTTACGGTGCTCCATAGGTTTTTCCTGCAGAGTACCGAATCGGATCTCATTCGCGCTTTAGCTGTTAATTGTGACATATTTTTCTGTACTTATTACACTGAAATAAATAAGTATAATACTGACATTTCTTTCAATTGAAAAATACAGAAAATATGTCGCAATTTGTACTTTGCAGGGGAAGCACCATAACTCTCGGTACATGTACGGACGATGCGGGAGTATTCTGCAGAGTTACTTCCCGCAACTACGTTGGGCGCTAAATGTCACAGGGTGAGAAAGATGCGCACCAGCCCGGAATCGAACCGGGGATCTCTGGTTTACCACACGATCGCTCAACCTACTGAGCAAACCGGGCACAAATACACACTTATTCACCATAGTGATCACTTCACTCAACCAAAAATTCACAAGCTAGAAGTTATGCCAAATTATTACAGTCAACGTCACATATTATGCTCTTGGCGACATTAGCGGACACAAATTTAACCATCAATTTGATCAAATAAACAACGGAATCTGACAGATAACACTACGACGGCGCATGGAAACATCATTATTCTGGTACTTGGAATCAAAATGGTGGATATTAAGATCAATATGAGGCGCTGACAGAACCTTTAACATTTTGTTATCACGATAGCAGCTATCAGGGATTGTTGGACGCATTTATTTAGAGAAACGAGAGATTACAACCCGCATTTGATAATATACTAAGTGACATTTTGTTCTAACGTACACCAACATAGAGGATTACATTTGCGACAATGTTGGATTCTGGATTTTGTGGACAGGTGACAGAAATCGGAGCTGGATAAGAACCGACAGACGTGATTCTGAATATGCGTGCTTGGTCTGTGGTTATTCTTCCAGATCATGTCATGCATGTTTTAATTTCACGTCATGTCAAAGCAGCACTATTTAACATAATGAATAACTTTAATATTCTACACCAGAATTAAAGTTCATTCATCGTCTGATGTGTAACTGATGAATTAAGGTAAGTTACTTGTATATGACAACTTTTGCCTCACTAATCTTTATGCACCACCAAGATAGTGGAGGGGGCATTTAGTGTTACCCTTGTCCGTTCTTCCGTCCGTCACCAACCTAGTAACTCGTAAAACATTTAAACCGTAATAGCTACAGACCTGAATCTTGGTACATGTATGTTTGATTCGACCCCATGGTCATGGATTATCTCCCCCTTTCCAAGTTATAATTTTCCAATTTTGGCTTGTAGCATGTAAAACTTTTAAACCCTAATAGCTACACACCTGAAACTTGGTATGTAGCTTCCTTATGATGAGTAGATTTGCAAAGTTTATTTTGATTTGACCCCCGAGTCATGGATTATCTCCCACTTTTTTAATTAGAATTTGAAAATTTTGCCTTGTAACAATCATAAAACTTTTGTAATAGCTACAGCACTGAAATTTGATATGTAGCTTCCTTATGATGAGTAGATGCGGAAAGTTCATTTCGATTTTTGATTCGAACCCCGTGTCATGGATTATCTCTCCCTTTTGGACACTGGAATTTTGCCTTGTTTGCTATCAAAGCGATATGTGGGGTATCCGTGTTCTATGAACACATTTTTTAGTTTAGTTATCTCCCTTTGTTTTCTCGCGCACTGATTTGTCCGGAGCATAACGCGAACACCCTTTGCAATATTTTGTTATGAAACTTAACACATGCATAGGTCTCACTGGACAATGCGGAGCTAGCGTTAAAGATACATGCCCACTCAATAGGCACAAAATGTTATTTATGTCAGAGACATCATCGGAGACATTTTCTGGCCAGATAAACAATCATTTACCATTACCCACGTATTGTTTGGCATTATTATACATTTTATATCAGAAATAAATTTCCACATTGATATCAGGGACGATAACCGTGTTTCCTTAAAATGTTAACGGACATTACTATTTATTCTCTGTATTTATTTTTTGATGTGCAATGATCATACTTTATATACTGTCAATTCTTTTTTCAGTTGATGCATTTAATTAGTATAAATAATTATAAAATATCATGCCCCATTTGCACATGAAAATACCGATACCACCGCGCGTCACTATCAGTAAAATAAATATTACCAAATGATTATATCTGTATAGCGGGCACTCGTAATGTTTATAACTAGTGGAATAGTGACAATTATACACTTATTTAATTCCCATAAAGAGCATTTTTAGCCTACTGAGTGGGCATGCACCTTTAAAAAGGGGTTGGACAATTTTTGTCGCGACCGCCTGCGGATTGTGCGATATAGTCTGCGCATTGACGTCCATCCGTAGTTTTTTTGCCGAGCCTGCTTGCGGAAAGCGAGACTTAGTGATCACAATGACGTCCGTGCGTCAGTCCGTGCGTCAGTCCGTCTGAAATCGGTGTATATTTTTAAATACCATATCCTAAGTCACATTGACTTGAAACATCAAATGCTTATTAGTCATCATCCATATATTCATTCTGTGTCCCACTCATGCGGCCGCTGTGCCCCAAGGTCAAGGTCAAATGACTTTGAAATGTGTGTTAAAGTTTTTGCATACCTTATATCTCCACAACACTTACGTAGATTGCTGCAAACATCAGATAATTCTTTATTATCATCCATATTTTCATATTATAGCCGACGCATGCGCCTCACATGCCCAAGATCAAAGGTTTTTAGTCAAGCTTGTAGATGGAATACTCCTGGCCCTACACCAACCATACTTGGACAACTTCATCTCCTAGTGATGTACATCAATAACCCCTGACCTATATCTGACATTGACCTACATTCAACCTTGAATTACTTACTTAATTTCCATTTGTTAAGGTTTTTCGTCAACCTTGGTTAAGGTTTCTATGCAGGCCGCGGCCACCTTGTTTGTCAAGCTATGTGTACATCGACAACCCTCGTTGTCGAGCTATGCTGTTCTACTACAGCTCTTGTTATTTACCGTAGGTTAAAGTTTTTAAGAACACTATAAATTTCTCAGAAACAGCTTCGCCAATTCACTCGAAGCTTCACATGTGTGTTTATCAGTAGGCCATCGCACCAGGACTAGTTTATAACTTGATCAGTCGGCCATCGCACCAGGACTAGTTTAGCCCTTGATCAGTCGGCCATCGCACCAGGACAAGTATAGCACTCGATCAGTCGGCCATCGCATCAGGACTAGTTCAGAACTTGACCAGTCGGTCATCTCACCATGAGTAGTATAGAACTTGATCAGTCGGCCATCGCTCCAGGACTAGTTTAGCCCTTGATCAGACGGCAATCGCACCAGGACTAGTTTAGCCCTTGATCTGTCGGCCATCGCACCAGGACTAGTGTAGCCCTTGATCAGTCGACCATCGCACCGGGACTAGTATAGAACTTGATCAGTCGGCCATCGCACCAGGACTAGTTTAGCCCTTGATCAGTCGATCACCGCACCAGGACTAGTAGAGCACTTGATCAGTCTGCCATCGCACCATAACTAGTATAGCGCTTGATTAGTCGCCCATTGCACCATGCCCAGTATAGCACTTGATCAGTCGGCCATGCTGAGTAGAGCACTTGATCAGTCGGCCATCACACCAGGACTACGTTAGCACTTGATCAGTCGGCCATCGCAACAGGACTAGTATAGCACTCAATCAGTCGGCCATCACACCAGGACTAGTTTAGAACTTGATCAGTCGGCCATCACACCAGGACTACTTTAGCACTTGATCAGTCGGCCATCGCACCAGGAATAGTTTAGAACGTGATCAGTCGACTATCGCACCGGGACTAGTTTAGCCCTTGATCAGTCGGCCATCTCACCAGGACTAGTATAACACTCGATCAGACGGCCATCGCACCAGGACTAGTTTAGAACTTGATCAGTCGTCCATCGCACCAGGAATAGTTTAGAACTTGATCAGTCGACCATCGCACCAGGAATAGTTTAGCCCTTGATCATTCAGCCATCGCACCGGAACAAGTTTAGCCCTTGATCAGTCGGCCATCGCACCAGGACTAGTATAGAACTTGATCAGTCGGCCATCGCACCAGGACTAGCTTAGCCCTTGATCAGTCGGTCATCGCACCAGGACTAGTAGAGCACTTGATCAGTCTGCCATCGCACCATAACTAGCATAGCGCTTGATTAGTCGCCCATTGCACCATGCCCAGTATAGCACTTGATCAGTTGGCCATCTCACCATGCCCAGTATAGCACGTGATCAGTCGGCCATGCCGAGTATAGCACTTGATCAGTCGGCCATCACACCAGGACTAGTAGAGCACATGATCAGTCTGCCATCGCACCTTAACTAGTATAGCGCTTGATCAGTCGCCCATTGCACCATGCCCAGTATAGCACGTGATCAGTCGGCCATGCCGAGTATAGCACTTGATCAGTCTGCCATCACACCAGGACTACGTTAGCACTTGATCAGTCCGCCATCGCACCAGGACTAGTATAGCACTCAATCAGTCGGCCATCACACCAGGACTACTTTAGAACTTGATCAGTCGGCCATCACACCAGGACTACTTTAGCACTTGATCAGTCGGCCATCGCACCGGGACTAGTTTAGCCCTTGATCAGTCGGCCATTGCACCAGGACTAGTTTAGAACTTGATCAGTCGGCCATCACACCAGGACTACTTTAGCACTTGATCAGTAGGCCATCGCACCAGGAATAGTTTAGAACTTGATCAGTCGACTATCGCACCGGGACTAGTTTAGCCCTTGATCAGTCGGCCATCGCACCAGGAATAGTATAGCACTCGATCAGTCGGCCATCGCACCAGGACTCAGTTTAGGACTTGATCAGTCGGCCATCGCACCAGGACTAGTATAGAACTTGATCAGTCGGCCATCGCACCAGGACTAGTTTAGCCCTTGATCAGTCGGTCATCGCACCAGGACTAGTAGAGCACTTGTTCAGTCTGCCATCGCACCATAACTAGCATAGCGCTTGATTAGTCGCCCATTGCACCATGCACAGTATAGCACTTGATCAGTTGGCCATCTCACCATGCCCAGTATAGCACGTGATCAGTCGGCCATGCCGAGTATAGCATTTGATCAGTCGGCCATCACACCAGGACTACGATAGCACTTGATCAGTCTGCCATCGCACCATAACTAGTATAGCGCTTGATCAGTCGCCCATTGCACCATGCCCAGTATATAGCAATTGATCAGTTGGCCATCTCACCATGCCCAGTATAGCACGTGATCAGTCGGCCATGCCGAGTATAGCACTTGATCAGTCGGCCATCACACCAGGACTACTTTAGCACTTGATCAGTCGGACATCGCTCCAGGACTACTTTAGCCCTTGATCAGTCGGCCATCGCACCAGGACTAGTTTAGCCATTGATCAGTCGGCCATCGCAACAGGACTAGTGTAGCCCTTGATCAGTCGGCAATTGCAACGGGACTCGTATAGAACTTGATCAGTCGGCCATCGCACCAGATTAGTTTAGCCCTTGATCAGTCGATCATCGACACCAGGATTAGTAGAGCATTGATCAGTCTGCCATCGACATAAATAGTAGCGATATCGCCCACCACCATCCCAGTAGCACTTGATTCATCTTGATCCATCTCACCAGACAATAGAGCATTGATCAGTCTGCCATCTCACCATAATAGTATAGCGCTTGATTAGTCGCCCATTGCACCATGCCCAGTATAGCACTTGATCAGTCGGCCATCATCGTACCATGCCCGGTATATGCCACTTGATCAGTCGGATTGCCATCACACCGAGACTACGTTATCTACTTGATCAGTAGTCGGCATCGGCACCAGACTAGTATAGCAGGCTACACAATCAGTCGGCCATCGCACCAGGACTAGTATAGAACTTGATCAGTCGGCCATCACACCAGGACTAGTTTAGAACTTGATCAGTCGGCCATCGCACCAGGAATAGTTTAGAACTTGATCAGTCGACCATCGCACCAGGTATAGTTTAGCCCTTGATCAGTTGGCCATCGCACCGGGACTAGTTTAGCCCTTTATCAGTCGGCCATCGCTCCAGGACTAGTATAGCACTCGATTAGTCGGCCATCGCACCAGGATTAGTTTAGAACTTGATCAGTCGGCCATCGCACCAGGACTAGTTTAGCCCTTGATCAGTCGGCCATCTCACCGGAAGTAATTTCGCCCTTGATTAGTCGGCCATCGCACCAGGACTAGTATAGAACTTGATCAGTCGGCCATCGCACCAGGACTAGTTTAGCCCTTGATCAGTCGGTCATCGCACCAGGACTAGTAGAGCACTTGATCAGTCTGCCATCGCACCATAACTAGCATAGCGCTTTATTAGTCGCCCATTGCACCATGCACAGTATAGCACTTGATCAGTTGGCCATCTCACCATGCCCAGTATAGCACGTGATCAGTCGGCCATGCCGAGTATAGCACTTGATCAGTCGGCCATCACACCAGGACTAGTAGAGCACTTGATCAGTCTGCCATCGCACCACTAACTAGTATAGCGCTTGATTAGTCGCCCATTGCCACCATGCCCAGTATAGCACTTGATCAGTCGGCCATCTCACCATGCCCGGTATAGCACGTGCTCAGTCGGCCATGCCGAGCATAGCACTTGATCAGTCGGCCATCACACCAGGACTACGTTAGCACTTGATCAGTCGGCCATCGCACCAGGACTAGTATAGCACTCAATCAGTCGGCCATCGCACCAGGACTAGTATAGAACTTGATCAGTCGGCCATCACACCAGGACTAGTTTATAACTTGATCAGTCGGCCATCGCACCAGGAATAGTTTAGAACTTGATCAGTCGACCATCGCACCAGGAATAGTTTAACCCTTGATCAGTTGGCCATCGCACCGGGACTAGTTTAGCCCTTTATCAGTCGGCCATCGCTCCAGGACTAGTATAGCACTCGATTAGTCGGCCATCGCACCAGGATTAGTTTAGAACTTGATCAGTCGGCCATCGCACCAGGACTAGTTTAGCCCTTGATCAGTCGGCCATCGCACCGGAAGTAATTTCGCCCTTGATTAGTCGGCCATCGCACCAGGACTAGTATAGAACTTGATCAGTCGGCCATCGCACCAGGACTAGTTTAGCCCTTGATCAGTCGGTCATCGCACCAGGGACTAGTAGAGCACTTGATCAGTCTGCCATCGCACCATAACTAGCATAGCGCTTTTTCTATTAGTCGCCCATTGCACCATGCACAGTATAGCACTTGATCAGTTGGCCATCTCACCATGCCCAGTATAGCACGTGATCAGTCGGCCATGCCGAGTATAGCACTTGATCAGTCGGCCATCACACCAGGACTAGTAGAGCACTTGATCAGTCTGCCATCGCACCATAACTAGTATAGCGCTTGATTAGTCGCCCATTGCACCATGCCCAGTATAGCACTTGATCAGTCGGCCATCTCACCATGCCCGGTATAGCACGTGATCAGTCGGCCATGCCGAGTATAGCACTTGATCAGTCGGCCATCACACCAGGACTACGTTAGCACTTGATCAGTCGGCCATCGCACCAGGACTAGTATAGCACTCAATCAGTCGGCCATCGCACCAGGACTAGTATAGAACTTGATCAGTCGGCCATCACACCAGGACTAGTTTAGAACTTGATCAGTCGGCCATCGCACCAGGAATAGTTTAGAACTTGATCAGTCGACCATCGCACCAGGAATAGTTTAGCCCTTGATCAGTTGGCCATCGCACCGGGACTAGTTTAGCCCTTTATCAGTCGGCCATCGCTCCAGGACTAGTATAGCACTCGATTAGTCGGCCATCGCACCAGGATTAGTTTAGAACTTGATCGGTCGGCCATCGCACCAGGACTAGTTTAGCCCTTGATCAGTCGGCCATCGCACCGGAACTAATTTCGCCCTTGATCAGTCGGCCATCGCACCAGGACTAGTATATAACTTCATCAGTCGGCCATCGCACCAGGACTAGTTTAGCCCTTGATCAGTCGAGCATCGCACCAGGACTAGTAGAGCACTTGATCAGTCTGCCATCGCACCATAACTAGTATAGCGCTTGATTAGTCGCCCATTGCACCATGCACAGTATAGCACTTGATCAGTTGGCCATCTCACCATGCCCAGTATAGCACGTGATCAGTCGGCCATGCCGAGTATAGCACTTGATCAGTCGGCCATCACACCAGGACTAGTAGAGCACATGATCAGTCTGGCATTGCACCTTAACCAGTATAGCGCTTGATCAGTCGCCCATTGCACCATGCCCAGTATAGCAATTGATCAGTTGGCTATCTCACCATGCCCAGTATAGCACGTGATCAGTCGGCCATGCCGAGTATAGCACTTGATCAGTCGGCCATCACACCAGGACTACGTTAGCACTTGATCAGTCGGCCATCGCACCAGGACTAGTATAGCACTCAATCAGTCGGCCATCACACCAGGACTAGTTTAGAACTTGATCAGTCGGCCATCACACCAGGACTACTTTAGCACTTGATCAGTCGGCCATCGCACCGGGACTAGTTTAGCCCTTGATCAGTCGGCCATCCCACCAGTACTAGTATAGCACTCGATCAGTCGGCCATCGCACCAGGACTAGTTTAGAACTTGATCAGTCGGCCATCGCACCAGGAATAGTTTAGAACTTGATCAGTCGACCATTGCACCAGGAATAGTTTAGCCCTTGATCAGTTGGCCATCGCACCGGGACTAGTTTAGCCCTTGATCAGTCGGCCATCGCACCAGTACTAGTATAGCACTCGATTAGTCGGCCATCGCACCAGGATTCGTTTAGAAATTGATCAGTCGGCCATCGCACCAGGACTAGTTTATCCCTTGATCAGTCGGCCATCGCACCGGGACTAGTTTAGCCCTTGATCAGTCGGCCATCGTACCAGGACTAGTATATAACTTGATCAGTCGGCCATCGCACCAGGACTAGTTTAGCCCTTGATCAGCCGGTCATCGCACCAGTAATAGTAGAGCACTTGATCGGTCTGCCATCGCACCATAACTAGCATAGCGCTTGATTAGTCGCCCATTGCACCATGCCCAGTATAGCACTTGATCAGTTGGCCATCTCACCATGCCCAGTATAGCACGTGATCAGTCGGCCATGCCGAGTATAGCACTTGATCAGTCGGCCATCACACCAGTACTAGTGGAGCACTTGATCAGTCTGCCATCGCATCATAACTAGTATAGCGCTTGATCAGTCGCCCATTGCACCATGCCCAGTATAGCACTTGATCAGTTGGCCATCTCACCATGCCCAGTATAGCACGTGATCAGTCGGCCATGCCGAGTATAGCACTTGATCAGTCGGCCATCACACCAGGACTACGTTAGCACTTGATCAGTCTGCCATCGCACCAGGACTAGTATAGCACTCAATCAGTCGGCCATCACACCAGGACTAGTTTAGAACTTGATCTGTCGGCCATCACACCAGGACTACTTTAGCACTTGATCAGTCGGCCATCGCACCGGGACTAGTTTAGCCCTTGATCAGTCGGCCATCGCACCAGGACTAGTATAGCACTCGATCAGTCGGCCATCGCACCAGGACTAGTTTACAACTTGATCAGTCGGCCATCGCACCAGGAATAGTTTCGAACTTGATCAGTCGACCATCGCACCAGGAATAGTTTAGCCCTTGATCAGTTGGCCATCGCACCGAGACTAGTTTAGCCCTCGATCAGTCGGCCATCGCACCAGGACTAGTATAGCACTCGATCAGTCGGCCATCGCACCAGGATTAGTTTATAACTTGATCAGTCGGCCATCGCACCAGGACTAGTTTAGAACTTGATCAGTCGGCCATCGCACCAGGACTAGTATAGCACTCGATCAGTCGGCCATCTCAACATGACTAGTTGGAACTTGATCAGTCGGCCATCGCACCACGACTAGTTTAGAACTTGATCAGTCGGCCATCGCACCAAGGCTAGTATAGCACTTGATCAGTCGGCCATCGCACCCGGACTAGTTTAGCACTTGATCAGTCGGCCACGTCATCCTGCGTTACAGACAGAAGTGGTGGTCGGGGGGGGGGGGGGGGGGGGGTGGGGTGTGTAGTGTAGTCATAGAAAAAACTGGTTGTGGTGGTGATACACATTGTTTCTCCCATACTATGGGATATAGACTGGAACTTTTAGTACGCCAAATGTAGATGGCTGGTGTGTGTGGGGGATCATTGTTTTGTGTCCCCGGCGGTGGTGAGGAGTACAATGATGAATTACTGATGAATTACTTTATTGAACACACATGTATATGCACTGTGATACCGTACTTAACAATCCTCAATTTTAAATTGTTTCTCTATCGTAAAACTGAATATTTATTCATTTTGAAAAACTTAAAATTGTGGCAGATGATCGAAATGAAAACCGGATGTTTACATGCGAAATGAACCGGTGCATCGGTATATTTTAACCGCACGATGACCCCACTGTATATTCATACCATATCCGTACGGATATATCGTATATACGAACGGATATCGTATGTTTGTATAATATTCGCATAGTATGTTTGTATAATGTAAACAAATGTACTATACGATGATACGGTACAAACATACCAATATTATATGATCATACGATATGCTCATTAAATATACCAATACTATACGATTACGATATGTATACGATATTAGTATATAGAAATAGGTAAGGAGCAGAAAAGCGCTATTGTAGGTGTATATATGTGCGTAACGCTAAGTTTTTACCGCAAATAGCGAAAGAATGACCGCACAAACGGTATCGCGAAATAATGACCGCACAAACTGGACCCCGAAAGAATGACCGCACAAACGGTATCGCGAAAGAATGACCGCAAAAACGGGACCGCGATTGGACCGCAATTAGACTGCAATTTCAGAGGGGACGAATTGCAATTCAAGGACCGCTGGATTGCAATTCTTGGTAAGAGAATCGCAGGTGGGAGTGCAGAGTGGCCTGCGGTTCTCTTACCTGGCGAATTGCAATTCCTGGAGCGCAGGATTGCAATTCGCGTTCCCATTAATTGCAATTGGACCGCAATCGGACTGCAATCATGTGACTGCGGTCAAAACAGTTGGTTGCGGAATTGAAATACTTATAGCGCAGTTAGCGCTGCGCTCCGCTTTTAATTGCAGTTTACGCTCCTTTTTTTCTTTAAACTGCGAAAGAATGACCGCTTTACGCTGCGCTCTGCGGTCAAACCAGCGGACCGCTCTGCTTGACCAATGTGGCAATAAAATCGAAATAGTTGATTTTTTCTAACGAAAAGATATATTTTCCTATCTGTATTTAGCCATTTAAAATCCAATAAAATATACATAAATAGTAGAATTAGGTGTATATATTTCACATATTATTAACATTGTGTTTATCGTAATCAGGGATGTCCCGGACGAGTCTTTCCAAACGAAGTTTTAGCTTAATGAAGTTTGCCGTCTTGCGTATCAAGGCAACGTAATGGCCGCCTATCGAGAATTTTTTTACAAAATTTGAGTTTTGAGTTTGGCATAATTTCAGCCATTTTTGCATATACTCTATCTGATTTAATGAAATAACCCGTAGCATGACTAGAATCATGTTACGTTGTTTAAAGTCATATCCGCTTTATGTGTGTTCATGGCAGTTAACATTTTTTATGAAATTAGACCAATAACCGGATGGTCTTTAATTTCGACAAAGGCGGAAGAAATAAGAAAGAAGCGCACATAGCGAAAGAATGACCGCTCAAACTGTATCGCGAAAGAATGACCGCACAAACTGGACCGCGAAAGAATGTCCGCACAAACGGTATCGCGAAAGAATGACCGCAAAAACGGGACCGCGATTGGACCGCAATTAGACTGCAATTTCAGAGGGGACGAATTGCAATTCAATGACCGCTGGATTGCAATTCTTGGTAAGAGAATCGCAGGCGGGAGTGTAGCACTGACTTGCCAGCAACAACTACATTGTATGTTCAGTGCAGTGTGGCGGCATGTACATGTAGCACTGACTTGCCAACAACAGCTACATTGTATGTTCAGTGCAGTGTGGCGGCATGTACATGTAGCACTGACTTGCCAACAACAGCTACATTGTATGTTCAGTGCAGTGTGGCGGCATGTACATGTAGCACTGACTTGCCAACATTGGGGGGCTGTAGAAAGTCTTCCCGTGCAGTCTTCGTGTAATGCTATTATTTTCCCTTGTTGGTCGTTGATCACGATTGTCATTTCCACAGTTATGCACATGTTTATCGAACAGTCTGAGAGTAGATCCAGATCAGTCTGTGGATTAGCACAGTCCGATCATATGTTTATCGACCAGGGTAGATCCAGATCAGTCTGTGGATTCGCACAGTCCGATCAGAGGTTTATCGACCAGTGTAGATTCAGACCAGCCTGTGGATTCGCTCAGTCCGATCAGAGGTTTATCGACCAGTGTAGATCCAGGTCAGTCTGTGGATTCGCACAATCAGATCAGGATCTGCATTGGTCGCTAGTCCATCAATTGAACACCAGTTATGCTTCTGACACGCAATATATATCGTTATCAGACTACAGGAGTGTGCTATTTTATCAGGAGCTACACTGGTCCCATTGTCCATTCACAGCAACAACTATTGACCATCTTAACAACTTCCGAGGTGGCCCACATTATCCACCAGGACCGTGCTTGGACGGTCCGAGGGAGCATTGGGAATCTGTATATCACGGGTGAAATGATGACTGACTCGCAAACACTGTATCGGACATGAAATGGTTTACAATATATAAATGGACATTTGATTTAAAACTCAAGATATCTGACAATAAGAGATCCATATCAGAATAGAACAGATCATATAGTCTATTACACGTGTACATAATAATGTTTCTGTCCGCACGCAGGAAGCATAAGAAACTGGTAAGCATGGATTTTGAATGTTACACACTGTGACGTCTGTAAGTTCTTACTAGTACAGTGAGTAAAGTTTGAGTGAAGTATTTGTTAATAAGGAGCCATAGCTGTATCATAGTACACAGGCATTCGGCGTTTTCGTCTTTCGTCGGTCCTGGTATTTGAACGGCGCTGGCAATACTGAATACATTACAATGATTACTTTTCTTCATATTAAATAACGCCATTTGCTTTGGTTCATATATATAGTTATACCGATGAAAGCCGAAACACGCCAAATGTCTATGCCATACATGTAGTATATCGAAAACTTCATAAATATTAATCGTGACTGAATTAGTATTGATCTTATTATTATTAGTATTATTGTTATTATTAGTATATGTGTATGTGCAGTCATGAGAAAACATATCAAATGAGCCTAAAGCCGAGTCTGATCAGGAACTACACTGTTTACTATAAATGGATATTCGATAGTTCCGATAGTTCGGACGGTCTTATCCATGACGTGCTACACATGATTATTTGTTATCTACAAGCTCGATATATATGAGCCTAAATGTAACCCGTGTTGGTTTTGAGTAGATCTACTATCTATCATTTACAACTACTCAATGCAAGTGCCCTATATTGCTGTAGTGTTGAACAAAAAGAAATGTAAAAGTTTAAACATATTTTTCTACACAGCATCTTATATCAAGAGTAAAATTCTCCGAAGCACTACTTCATGAATGAATACGTGTACATGTATGTGTTAGCTACTATAGTATTGATGCATAATTTTAACTCTTTGAGACATGACACCTGTCCCAATCAGTCGTCAAATAATAATGTGTCTTGTGCACGGCGCTCAGCGTCTGTTTGTATAAGATAGCAAGAAATGCGCGCGGTGTACTTGCACATCGCATGACTGATCGTGACTAGTGACGTCGCCCGAGGGTAAATGTAGTTATGATATAAACATGGCAATGTAGCGTATATCTGTTTGAATCAATGTGTATGTGAATTTGTACGAAACACTATTCATGTACGCCATCCGACAATATTTTGTATCGTATTACGGTTACCGTATAGTATGTGTGCTCAGTGGCCAGTTGGCACAATGCAATAAACTTATTTGTCCACATTGTTTTGTATTTTACGACAAAACTGTCGGAAATGAATATTAAACAAGAAAGGTAATAACAGACTGGGTTTATAACGGGCCGATATATAGGAGAAATAGAAGAAGGTTATATGACGTATTCGATTATACAGCAAATAATGATACCCCGGGTCTCCTATTACTTATTGACTTTTAGAAAGCGTTTGACTCAGTCTCTTGGTTATTTATACACAACGTCTTAGATTTCCTCAATTTTGGTCAATCAATAAGGAACTGGTTCAACACATTCTATAATAATACACAACCACGAGTCGTAGTTACTGGACACCTATCATTCTGGCTACCCATTGAACGATGTTGTCGCCAAGGTGACCGCCTATCACCATACACATTTTGTGATATGCACCGAAATACTGTTACATCGGATACGGAATAACCTTAATATTAAAATAATCAGTATACATGGAAACACTTTGCTGTTATCACAATACGCTGACGACACATCTATATTCGTATATGGCTCATCTAGATCTTTGGAATATACTTTATTAATGTTATATGTATATTAATGTTGTATGCGAAAATCTGCGGCCTTGGACTTAATTTCGAAAAAACTAGAGTGATATGGTTTTGATCGAAATCTGGTAGCACTAGTGCGATATGCAATGAGACACCATTATGCTGGGACCAAGATACCTTTACATCGCTAGGCGTACTTTTTTCAACTAATCGCAGCAGACTAATTGATCTAAATTACACTGCTAAGATAAGGGTTCTCCTGGCGCAGTGGTTAACGCGTAATTTAACACTTTTAGGACGAACAACCGTCATTAACACACTAGCAATATCTAAAGTGAACCATCTACTTTTAAGCTTACCGAGTTCTAACGAGAAACTAATCAAACAACTAAATAAACTACTTTTTGATTATATGTGGAATGGTCCCATAGACAGGATCTAACATGATGTGGTTATTAAACCGTACGAACATGGGGTCTGAAAATGCTCGATGTCAAATATGTAGATATTAAGAAGAATTTCAAATAAATACTCTAAATGGTTAGATCTGCACCTACATGTTTGCCCTTTTTTTAAACATTTTATGCAATATGGACCGAATTGTATTGATAGAAATATACATAGCATAAATAATGCCTTTTGGAAAGACGTGTATAAATTTTACGCTGATTTTTCGAACACTTTCGAGGAATTCATAGCACAACTTATATGTTCCAATAAAACATTTCAGGTCGGACACGACCCGATTACTGACCAACCTTTTCACTCTAGTAACATATTTTTGGGACGCGATCAGCTTAAACCGAATGGATTGTATTTATTATACGAAGAATTTACAGATAAATACAATATGTTAAACGTAAATTTTATAGAGTTTAATGGCATAATATTCGCAATAAGATCCGGAATGCGTAGATAACATATAAGATCAACAGACATTCCTAGTTATATAGGACCATAATTATATGCCTTTTCAACAATAATTTATACTGAAGAGTCCAAAAGGGAATAGAGATTATACAATATACTCATAAGAAATCTACTTCAGCCATTATTCTTAATATAGAGTGTTGGTTTAGTTGGACGTATGCATTTCGCTTACCATTTAGAACCACATTAGACACTCAGTTGATATGCTTCCAATACATAATAAGTCACAGAATATTAGGCACAGACTCGTGTTTTACATAAAATCGGCGGTAGACAAACAATTCCTGCACGTTTTCCACCCATAAGTAGAAACAATCGAACATCCATTGTGGAACTTTCCAATAATACAAACCTTTATATATTTGTTTAACACATGGAGTACCGATAATTGCAACGGCATAAACAATGTGGAACTAACTATTGAATTTTTTTTGCTTGGAACAATGACATATGAAATAGTTTTTAACAAAATATTTATGATAACTAAACTATGTTATATATATAAGTATAAAATAACCCCAAATATAAATGGGTTAAAATTTGATATAAGGTATATATTCTATATTGAAAAAACAATCGCACTGAAGGAATCGAGCGTAAACAATTTTGACAAAGATATGGTAGCCATTAAATATCCTGTATACACACGAATCGCAGCCAATTGACATCAATTAACAACGAAACATGTAGATAACCCCTCCCCACCGACATCGTTCACATTCACACATACAAACCATGTTACTGGTTGCTAATATTGACTCAATCATTTGACACTATTCTGGGATGGGCTGTGGATCAGGGATATACTACAGGACATCAATAGTGAAGGTTGTGAGTTCAAAACTTACCCTAGGGCATGTAAATATCTTCATAATATTTACATCCAACTGGTCTGTCGAATGAGATGTCTGCCATCTTTATATGACCTTATCTGTTGCTGGAACGTTAAACTGTAATCATTCTCATTTAACACTAGGCAGTTGGAATGAGACATTGTATGTATAATTTTAATAACATGATCACTAAATGTTTTAATGTGAACATTATTTTAGCGAACAGTGAGGATCTTGATGGGATGATTGAGTTGTTTAATCTATAACTATACTGTTCGCAATAACTACTAAAACTAGTGTTTGGTGTTGAATGGGTTTAAGTAGGTGTTAGCGTTTACTGATAGTATAGACAGACATGACACTGTTATATATTGTGTACATGCCAGCCGGCTACTATCAAGTACGGTGGAACCTCGCTGTACCGAACACCAAAGGTACTGCCAGGGTAAACGGTATAGCGAGTTTCCACTGTAAGCAATCGATCACCAGCTGTCATAGCCACTGCATGGTACTGTTTGAAGAGCGGTACACGAGTTATACAGCGGAACCTCGCTATACCGAACACCGGTGGTACCCGTGGTGTTCGGTATTGAGAGATCCGACTGTATTCAAATAATTGAAGTAAAGCGGAATCGTCGTACCCTGCTGCCATGTACACTCCATTGACCATGTTGACAACACATGTATATATTTCGTATTATGTAACATGTATGTTTTTGACCAAAAATAAAATAAATATATGAAAGAGAAAGGTTATAACATGTATATATATATATAGTAGACATGAATACCGGCGCATCATTTAATCCCGCCCCCATCGTTTTTACCACGATTATTATGAAACATCTGATTGGCCGACTGAACGTATGAACCCATTATTTAGATAACCGACTCCGACTGGCACTTGGGTCAGACTGGTCTGGCCATGCAGTATAACTCGGCGACATGTCCCGCTTTCCGTTCAGACTGCGGAACATTTTATTCTACTCAGGCATGTATACGTTATTTAGTTTTGCTTAGGGTCAACCGTACATACAAGCATTATGATAATCGCACCTACATGTATATATACTGTAAGGCGGACGTCATTTGCGCGTGATGAATTTCATATGGCTTCTATATATATGTGGCAATTCCCTTGTTGTATGGGACTTTCATACTAGTGTGCACCGTTTCCCATCATGACTTGTGACGTATTGCGTGTCTTACATGTAAATAGTATGGTCACCTTTTAACGCGTTTATTTATATTTTCAGACTATGTGACACTACAGTAATACGTTAATCTGTTTGATGGAACGAACGTTTCTTTCTGATTCCCGACGCGTAAGGAACACAAATGAGAGTTGGTAGCGACACGTGTGTATACATGTGAATTAGAGCACCATGTCCGACTGTTTAAGTTTGATTCCACTGAACTGTTTTGTTACTTGGCAACACTTACGTGTATGTATGGACTTGGCAGTCACGTGTATGTTCCTATTTATTTTATAATAGCTGTTTCAATCACTTACACATTAATTAATATTTAACAAAGATGTGTGTCTAAACATGATTCCTTGATGAAAGAGACATGTCAGTTCCTGTATACTCACATAAGCGGTTTTGTTTATTCTGCTTCATGAAAGTCACCTTTGTGATTTCACCAAAGAGCTAAATGTTGTATAGAACCGTTTTCCAATTAGTGATTTCACCAATGCCGGTAAGGTGTTAGCAAGCCGTTTCCATATGGTGCTTTCGCGACCTCGGGCACAGGTGATTCCAAATGCACAGGCGATTCCAAATGGTGATTTCACCAACTCGTGCAAAGTAGTGTTCTATCATCTCCAATCTGTCGTCACTGTACCTTATTTTATGTTCGGCCGAAGAGACTGTTATTAGGGTTAAAGGTACATGCCCACTCAGTAGGCAGAAACTATTATTTATATCAGAGACATCATCTGAGACATGTTCTGACAAAATAAACATCCATTCTCCATGACCCCACGTATTGATTGGCATTATTATACATTTTATATCAGACATAAATTTCCACACTGATGTCAGGGGCGATAACCGTGTTTCCTAAATGTGTTAACGGACATTACTATTTACTCTTTGTATTTATTTGTTGGATGTACAATGATCATACTTTATAATCTGTCGAAAAAAAGAAGAAAAAAAGGTGATTAATTTAATTAGTGTAAATAATTAAAAAATTGATTGCCTAATTTGCATATGAAAATAGCCTGATACCGCCGCGCGTCACTATCAGTAAAATAAATATTACTAAATGATTACGTCTGTCTAGGGGCATGTGTATGATGTTGAAACGTTCTGACAGACTGTCCCTAACTTCATTGATTTCACCTAAAATGTTTTTAAGTAGCTTGCCCATCAACCGCTATTCAAGCTGATTCATTCTATCATTCATGGACATTTCAAGGTTGACGATTAGGTGAGCAAGCTATCCCATCGACGGTTTGCTCTCCCTCAGCTTCTTTAAGTTTGTGTCTCCGTCATCACGCGATAACTGGCGTTTACGGCTCCCTTTCGCTACATTTTCGCTCACTACATGCGGAGTAACCCTTTGTGACATGACGGCCTTGACACTTGGCTGACAATGTACAATGTTCCTAGTTGGGATTCTATGTAAATCGACCAACGACCAGTGTTACTCATGCGTGATGAATTCACGACGATAGGGCCGCTATTCGTTGACCGATATTTCAAATCAGCCAAAGATATGCTAAGTCAGTACTGTATCGAAACACAATAATCGGTGAAGCATTACACATATGGATATACAGCACGTCGGATGTATCACGTAACTATATAAGACTTATGAATTGGAACACCGTCACAATATATCATGCAGATAAAATATTGAGTTGTCAGGTCATACTCCGGTGGCATCAATTTGCAGATTCTCATAGCGGGTAGCTAAGTCATCCGGTTCCACTTGGTTGTCATTCATTTCTAGATGCTCATGCTGTTTAGTTGGCTCATCTGGAAGCAAGAATTTCAAAGTGTTATGTCTCAGAAATCAACAATATATGATGCCAGCAACATCTTACAGCATTCCGGCATGACGTATGCGTACATTAAGTCATTCATGAAAATATAGAACATACACACACATCACAATCACGAATGACGACTAGTAATTACGGTAACAGTTCATGTCCGGTATCTCTCTTGACAATGCGCAGAATTCCTATTCAATACATGCTATCATCTTACTATACCATTGTTTTGTTTTATTGGTATCGAGTTCATGATGTTATATTGAGTAAAAACAATAAAACCCTCTTACATGACGTTACATCATTACTTTTAGTATGAATTGAGGAAGATAAGCCATTTATCAGGTACACACCAACTTTCTGCGAACCCTACTTTATATTTGACTGTCGACTGGCATGAAAAGTTACCTGATAAATACAATATTAGCCAATTGTATGTTGATACAAAGTATATCAGGCCCGGCACTGACTCGGTTTGAATGAATGTATGTTGTATTCATAAATAGTTTATTTACACGTTATGTTAAGTGACGCTTGTTTCTCAACATAAGTATCATCATTGAAAACATGCAGTGCATGGAGGTGCCTGTGACTGAAGTAATGAGGATTATACATATATATATGTGACCAGTGTAGCTCCTAATCAACAACACTCTACTTTAACGTGATAACGCTCCATACCGCTTATTGGGCGTTTCATTGATGGCGAACTGTGCACGAATCTATACTTGCCACAAATATCATAAGCTCCATTTCTCAAGTCACAGCGACAGGAAGTTACAACTGGAGTTGCCAACCGTTGTCGTCGGAATGTCAAAAGGGGAAGATTAACCGTGACACGGGAGTCAAGTAATAACTCGAAATCCACTTTTCACATATTCACACCATAAGGAAGCTACATACCAACTATTAAGTCTCAATTTAATCCTAATTTAAAAAGTGTATTACTTTACAAGAAATAAATGCAATACAAACGTAAGAATTAAGCTGGAGAATCGCAGCCACTAGGACATTTATAATAATTTAAAATATGTGGGGCATACATATTTTAATATAGCGAGGAATGTATCACTTGCACTATGCGTGTTGATAAATACTTTAATAAGTATGTTTTCAGCTATGCCGATATCTTCACCATACCGTATTCATGGTATATGGTGAGTTCGTCATATGGTGAAATGTTGTCATCTCTTGATGTGTCTGGCAGTTCATATGTGTCTGTCGTGCTGTAACATTATACATGAACAATCATGACACGAATACATCGGGAAATACGAACGGTTTCAGCTGGGAATTTTCATTTAACTACTTGATCCAACGATGGGCCTCAGTCCTAGAGCTAGCTTCCTGTTCCATATTAGCAACTTAATGACATGTGTGCAGTTACTGTTATTACCACAGGGAGCACCACTGCAACCATATTCTTGGTCCCCTACACCCCTGCAACTGCATTCATTTGAGGACTGCAACTTGTTCACCAATGTCTAGTTATTGATTAAGTACACGTACTCATGTTGTCTCCCATCCCTTCAACTGCATCGGAGACGCTGCCAATTGTTCACCAATGTTTAGCTAAAATTGAATAAATACACGTACTTAACATGCTCAAGTCGCCCCCCCCCCCCCCCACCCATTCAAGCTGTATTGGAGAGGGTTCGCACCAATATCGAACTATTGAATAAGTATATAGACTCAATGTATCCGCATCCCTTCAACTGGAGTGTGGACATTGTACATTGTTCACCAATGCATTTCTATTGAATAAACAACCATGTTCTCAAGTTTTCCCTCACCCATGAAACTACTAGTATATTCCGGACGCTGTAATTTGTTCACCAATATCTAGCCATTGAATACGTTTTTGCTCTGATACATTTTATCGCTCCAAATCAAATAATATAGTAAATATGAATGTGGACGTACACTACTCCTGCGCAATTATTGCCAACACTTGTCAACTTCTTTTTATAACAAATAATTAAATATTGTGCTTGAAATCAAACCAGCCTCAGACAATTAAATTGCTTGATTGCCAGTTGGTATTGTCAATAGAAGTTCAGAAAAGTTGATACTATTGGCAAAATTAACTTGTTCCGTACACCTACTTATATACATAACTATTCTGAATAAAAGAGGTACGTGTGCGCTACATGGATACATATTTGGCACTTGGTACACACGTGTAGATCGTAATTGTATTCGAATACCGACGCACATTCAGTGCTACATTGCATCAGTGATATTATGTTGATTTTAAAGCTATGCTACTGTCTGGTTCAAGGAGAATCTATCTATGAATTTCGGGCAATTACACATATTAAATCAGAATACTGCGCATCTGAAATCTGAATAGTAACATCAAATTTAACTATATTATCTAAATAATTACACTTTTACATGCATCCATGTTTTAATAATACCCAGCCCCAGATAATAAAACAGTTAATTTATGGTCATTCGGGGAACAGTCAAACATAGTGCCCCTCGGTGCTGTGGACGACCCGATGCACTATTGTCCAAGGCCGAAGGTCGTCACAGCACCTCGGAAAAATAGTTTTGTCTGTACCCAGAATGACCACGAAATGTTAGTTGGATCATTTCTCAGTTATGTCTTCTGAATGTATGACCTTATGTTGAATTCCAACAAGAACGTATTTCGTTCGCAATAAAGTCAATAGCTGGCGGAATTTGGTCAAGCAAATAGAATGGGAGAATTAACTGTTTGTATTATTGTGAAAATCAATCAAATTACATGACACTTTTCAGATTTACATGTATTGTGTTAAATTGGCCATAACCTATCAGATGACTTTACGTGGACCAGGCTGTCGACAGTGAAACCATCGCCGTGATTCTAACAACCGGTATATTGTCTGTTCCACGTTATGCTGCCGAAAAACGTTTGATTACGAAACATATCACAATTTTTTTTAGTTTACGACATTTCAGCAAATAGTGTTTAATCGGGAAATCATAATTTTCTATGGGATATTATTATGCGGGCTAAACATATAATTTGTTTTCGTTTTGGACTCTCTTCCTCCTTTTTGCCCCTTATTAAATTTCCGAAGCAATACAATACATCGTTGATGGAATTTCATCAAAAAGCACTCAGGAGCAATACAGTGTTGACACCGCACATATATATACAACTAACATAGTTCCAAGTTATTTAGCATATTGGTATTAATAATAATACGCAACAGAAACATAACATTTGTAGAATAAACGTGTTGTATTGCATATACAATATGACCGACCTTATGAAATGCATATGCAGTTTCTGGATATTTATATGCAACGTCGTTGTTTCAGCAATCGCAGAATGGTTAATGCAAACACTGTTATTCAGATAATGCGATAACTGACATGGTATACAATGCTTTTTTAAGATAAACAGTGAAGTGTGTAACTCCAAAATGGCCACCATTTTATGAGGATTTCGTGAATTATTCTTATAACTTTGATATCAATGCTGATACCACATACCCATTTAATACTGCCATGGTGACACGCATTTATACACATATTCATTGATCTACAGCTTACTAAAACCAGAAACAGTAACATACACGTATTAATTTGCATATTTAAGATATCAATCACTGAAATATTGGAAAAGTAATTTTCTTGAATTCAGAATTATGCACGTTTTGCACATAACATATCAGATGAGAGCATACCGATCAGTTTCGACGATTTAACCATTGACATGCCGCAACAATTGTTTCGATACTCGTTTGAGGCAACCATAAGTTGCATACTTTTAAGAATAAACATGATAATGGTTTATTATATTAATTTATCTCTTTTATTATGACTAGAAGTTGTAATGCATACCATATTTTATATTTAGCATACAGTGTACTTTGTGCCTATCATACGATTTTGGAACTGTACATGTGTTGTTTTGATGATTAAATGATTGTGTTATATATCTACCAATGTATCTGTCATAATATTGGAAGATTCTATCACATGTTATTCCATTTCATATGTCAACATTCCATCACTGCTGTACATTGTTCTGTTATTACATTACCACTTTGTATACGCAAACATGTAAGAGGGAAACATGATGGCAAAGCAAGCAAGGTAGTTACCATGTGCGTTTTGATATGTAACATTACATGCAATGTTAAGATACCCACATTTGTCGCCGAACACGACTACCAAAACAACGAAAACTACGCGGTTCAAATTATATTTCTAGCTGACTGCCTGAATGTGTCTTTGTGAGACCATGTACCGCCAATCATGGAATATATTGTAAAGCCTCGTTCAAAACTCGGCATACCTGCACGTATTTTGGTACAGTATCCTTGTTTTCCAGGCCAGGAAGTGGTATTTGGTATATATGATGAATTATGTTCTATTTTCTCTTTCCCACGTGCAAGCTTAACCGAACATAAGTGGTTCAATGTATGTCTTCTTTTAGTTTTATTAATAATTACAACCCAATGCGGAATGAATATGCAATTGGCCCATGTAGCACACTCATGCACATACACTATTTGTATACGCAGTCGAGTTTCTGATTACTTAATCAACTTATACATATATGCTATTTATTCGACTTGCATGCCGTTTTCAGTGATATAAATAAAAGCAAATTCCAAACAAATGCAATGTAAACAATCCCTCATATTGCAACTGCACACAAACAGTCTGGTATGGTAGATGTTTTTCATAAGCATGAATTTCATGGCCAGTAGCGTATGATCAGAACTGTAAATAGTATATAAAAACGCTACATATTAAACCAATATCATGCACAAAGATAATGTGTTGACAACAGCGAAGCACTTATGAAACGACCACAGAAAGAATGCCTTCACATGGGTTGGTTATCATATCTGAACAGATAATAAATAGAACTAGTAATATAAACCCCGATCATGAAACATGAAGAGTAATATTCAAATTAATAATGATGTTGGATAATCTACATTATGTATTTTGATGTACATGTGTCGCCTAATTCCTTGTGGCATAGTATGGTGGATGTTGACGTGTTGCAGAATGATATAATATTATGTCACAATGCTTTGGTTTTACACACACAGCTTGTCACACAGTGCACCTTTGTGCCTGTTGTCGATTCTGTTATTACCACTGTATGGTGATATAGCATATGTGGTCTCATTTCTGTATATTTTCAATATTCTGCTGAATAAAATAAGCATTACAGCGACTGACCTTGGACAGGCAGACAGTAGAAGTAATCTATTTTTAGCTCTAGGTTCGATGTTCCAACCAGCATGCAGCAAATATTAACAGTGCACATTAATACTAATACTTAATATATGAACACATAGTTATGGTAGTGTTATTGTATATCATAAACAAAAGCTAATCTATTTTTATTATAATATAACATTCGTCCAGAATGTGCATCATGCCAAGGGGCAGAACATTCGCCTTTTCGTTCCTTTGTTTATTTTCGTACTTCCGCTCATAACATGAACGCGATCAATTTTAATATTTTGTAAATCTGTTGAACTTTTTATTACATATGACATATTGTTTGCATATTTGCGATACATGCTTTCATCCCATAGTTTTTCCAAGGTCAAAGTCAAATGACGTTTGCGCTAAACATGCTGGCCAAATTTGCGTTACTATTATTATCCGTCTATCCAATTGGCGGCCGGGTTATCACTTGATGTCAGAATATTACCGTTAAACGAGACTGGCTGGTATAATTGTGATAGCAGTATACAAATTAATGCTGAATTTAATTACTGATACTAAATACACAGAGTATTAACACTCTTACATAAACATGTTAAATAACCGGATCATTGTGCATGTATATATAGCAGATACTGATTCCATGATATTTGTATCGACCAATTTATTCAAGGTTGGCATTCTCAGGTGACCGAGTCCACCAAGGGCAAGTTATACATCCTTTTCAAGGATAATACGAAGATAGAACCATATTTTAATATCTTACCGAAATCTACGTATCTAAACATGGTTCGTTTTAGAACCGGAAATCATCGATTGCCAAATGAAACTGGTAGATGGTTGGGCATTCCAAATTCAGATCGAAAATGTACTATATGTAACACTAACGACTTGGGGGATGAGTTTCATTTTATTTTAGTTTGCCCAGCATTTTTGCAATCAGGTAAGAAATTCTTAAAGAAATACTATTATCTACATCCAAATGTTATTAAATTCAAGGAACTTCGTAACACAACATCTGAGTCAAAAAAGGCTAACCTTTTTTATTGCTGAAATTATATTGTTTTTCAGCAATTTCTAACTCTGCATTCTGTTATTGTCATCATTATTATTATTATTATTACCACTATTATTATTATTGGTAGACGTAGTACTTTGTTTAGCTTATATAATAACATGTCTACTATGTATAATCCTTGAATTTATTTTAATTCATATCTCTGCACGTATGAAAGTATACATGGTGAATGGGTGATTTCAGATATACAACACAAGGACCATGTGTCGTTTTGTTGTCCGTCTGCAATCGCCGAATTCATCGATTCGTGACTATTACCTATAGTGTGGATTGATATGTATACATCATTAATACAATAGTTGTTCCGATACATGTTCATATATGTAAGCACATGCTTCAAGTATATTCATATATGTATTTCACATGTGTTTGACTACATCCTGTAACTATTGCTACTGGCTATTATCTTTAATCTTGATCTTATATTGAATATTTCAAATATTGTTTAATGAAGATATGATCACACTAGCGGTTACCTTGTTTACTCTTCTACGATCGCTCGTTGAAAGAGATGAAACTCATGTACTATCATATTGCTTAGCGACATGATGTGCTCTCACCTGCTTTCGAGTTTCGACCATCTGTGTGAGGACACACCACATGTTACGGTACATCATTAGGTTGTACATCATTAGATTGGTTAATTAACTCGGTATCGATCTCCATTTGTTTGGATATCGAGTATAGATGGTTGACATATGATTATGTTTTCAGTCGACTTGATACTTTTTACAAAGAAAGAGATCTTAATGTATGTTTATAATAAAGTTTAAGCCAGAACGTGACCAGCACAACGCGTGTCATGTACGTGATATTCTCACGTTGCACCAGTCTAAATTCTCGCATATATCAAATGTTCATTTTGCAGTCCCTGTCTCGACGTATTAATGTTACCAGTATTGTCAATGCTCGAAATTTCTCCCAGGATATACTCCATGTTATTGAACATTTATACAATTACTAGAGTTACCTCCAGTAATTGTTCAAGTATAAACTATTCTGCAACCAACTTCGTTTCTTAAACTACTGATAATATGTAGTATTGATGTCAAACACCAACGAATACTATGTAATGCATCTGTAATTGACAACCCCACTCATACATGTATACGTGTATGCCGTCCGTCATGTTGTTGTTGAAAATACAATTTATTATATGTATACATGTATGCACTCATATACCCCTGCGTGGTCTGAGATTGATGCCGACATAAAGGATATGTTTTGTTCTGTTCTGTTCTATTAAATATTATTTTCGGCAAAATATTAATATCCGAATTTGTCGGTCTCCATGTAAACACTACACGTCTTCAAACATTTGTGAATATAACGTACTTCTGAAAACACAACGTCTGTACACATATTTTAAATATTAAACAATGCAATACGTAGGTAGCAATCGTGTTTTATGCAGACATATATTGCCAACACAAACAGTAGAAGTGTCCTACAGAGCAACTCGATTAACAAAGTGTGTATTAAAATTCTGACCTTTCTGGATGTACACATGTTATAATTATTTACTAATATCTTATACAATTATTGTAAAGACGGGCATCAGTAATGTACTATATATAACACTAATTGGTGTTAGTATGCCATTGTTAGCACGATTGTGTATAATAATATTGTGAGCCCGACTATGTCGCTTGTTACCAAAACTGATCATGAAAGGCAGTGTGTGACAATTGATTCGCATACTCAACACAATTTGTATAACATTGCGGCCATCTTTGAGTTATTAAACAAGTAGATAAGTATACAGTTGGATGCATTATATTTATTAAATATCCGATGTTGGTTGACAAATTTCCTTTCGTATATATGCATGTAGGATACGTCTACAGAGCAAACATCTATAAAATATATGTAATTTTCCACTATTACTGTCATATTGTTTGTATAACTTGTATAATTTGTATAATCTGTACGACTGACATGCTGCTTCAAATGCATGTAACGTTCAGGGTACATATGTCTGAACGACTTGTGGCCATATTACTACATAACTAGTGTTTTGTACTCACACTGATAGTCCGTGTTTGTCAATTTATTTACATATTGTTTTCAAACTCAAATCAAATGTCGCCCATCTGGGATTTTCATAAGCTCGGTTCAGGATTAAATCGATTGTTATATATTCGATAATGCATTAGCTATTAAATAAATTAATATGTACTAAATTGTCCCTTCTAATATTGATTCCACGCTGTAATATATATCCTACAGAACCATTGCTTATTTTTCGCTGGCTGCCATCTTGTTTATGCAATTAAGTGGGCTCACGCTACTACTTAGATAAGTATATCATGCAGAAATATATACAGTATATACACATTGACACCAGAAATATTTGGTGCGCTCGGATGATACCGACAACCCTAACGCGCCCAATGCCTAATATTAATGCACTAGTATATCTGATATTAGACTGCGCTAGTATATATTAGGCTGCACACATAATTCATATCGCCCAATGTGTTGCCAGCGCCCTCTATTACCTTTCATCCCGCGTGTTCCCAGCAACGTTATCAGTCACATGCGGCGTCCCTGGAAACATATATTGTGAAACCATTTTACAATAACACGTACATAGAGAATACCAGCCGATTTCATCAAAATTGCAAAGCATACTTATCTGGCAAGGTATATAGTTTGAGGGTGTAGTCATTTATTTTTCACGAAATGCACTTGTTCACTAACGACTGCATACATTTCATGAATAAAGGTATGCACAATTATTATACTGAATTTATTACATTATCACAGCCAAAATGGATGTGATAATACAAAATATTTAGTATAATAGAAAATAATAAATTTATACTTAAATTGAATATTCCGCCCTCAAAGTGTATTTTGCAAGATAAGTGTACTAGTTTTGTGAAATATGTTACAGGCAAACGTCTTCTTATGCTATGTGTATCAAAGAACGCTAGGAAACGCGTAGGAACTGCCATCGTTGACGAGCAAGCTCTACCATTTTCAATGTTAAGTTTCTGCGTTTAAATCTGTGTATCACTCACTATACATGTACCACAAAGAAACAACATAACTGCACAAATTAATAACCAACGGGTGACCACCACATACCACTATCTAACATGTGGCATTTATTTACTTTCACCTATATTTTTCACGTAATAGACTGCCAGTGACTCAAGCAAACAACACTTCTCTATGAGATTATTATAAATGATTATTATAAATGGTATTAAACATACTGATTGTGTACTGTATACTAACTGTTGCATGTTGCAGTGAAAGTTAAAGAATTTGGACTGTTTGTGGATCCGACACATGGCCAGTTAACTGACAGCCCGGACAGAAGCGGTCTAGTGACCCGAGTGGTGTAAAGGAGGTTAAATTAATGTGCTCATGTCGTGGCATTACATGTGTTGATGAGGTTATTGAGGCCAACTCCCGTAAGTCATCCTTCCCAGTGAATTTCAAGGACATAAATGGTGCACCAGTATTGAAAGAGACTCACCAGTACTATTATCAAATACACACGCAGATGACAGTTACTGAAGTTCAACGTAAATGATGTGACATTGTACTGTTTACAAATTCAGAGTCGGACGTTAAAATCAATCGTGTTATTTTTTATGTATAGTTCTTGGGACGAATACGCAACAAACATTTGTTATAATATTTTATTTCCTCCACATCGGAGAGAATAGGAACATATTTACAACGTAAACACAATAAACAAATGAATGACAGAAAATAGCAAGACAAGACGTGAAAAAAGTATTGAACCCAATGTCAAACAATATACATTAACCAGCGGTACGTTAGAGGGATGGTACAGGTGTGGAATTGAAATACGTTTAATATCACAGGATATAACACACCTAAATGATCGTTATTACCCATATTTTCGAATCTTATACCGTTTACACCACAATATGATGTAATTGCAGTACATGTAAATGCCATTTTATCACTAAGCAATACCATATATGTTTCCCACAGTATGGAGAAACGTAACCGATAGTTTCAAGAATGTGTCCACCTTGGACGGTTCTACATGATGCCATGCTGAATCTGCCCCGAAGAGCACAGCCTACTGCGAATTCAAGTCTAACGCAATATAATTGTCAAAAAGCTCGTTGCCACATACCTGGATGAGCCTACGCCAAATCCGAACCCAAAACATACGATATCGCATGGAAACAAGTTTACCCAACAATTTAACCGTGATTCGACATCGAGACAGGTAGTTTCTATTGGCAAGGCTAAGCTTCCATATTTTGCATGGCACATTTGTAGTCTGTAGTAGCGTGAATCGTCCAGAGCCGCACATGCAGATATATGGTTGTGACGCGTGCTCATTTCACGTTCATTTGGTTTCGTTGTCAATAGCCGTTTCCATTCAAATTTCGTTAAGAACTTACCTGTGTCAATATATGTTTGAAGTACGTGTGTTAGGGAATATTTCCTGAGGATGCATTTGTATATCTTGGATGAATCCTAGCGCCGCACTTGGATTACTGCTGTAGTTAGTCAGTCGATTCACAAACACATGTTTGATTAGCAAGTCACAGGGTAGTAAACACACTTGTACCAGAAATCGTAGTTGTATGGCGTCTATTTCGGATTCCATAGTGTTGGCTGCTATTAGAGCGAGTGTCACAGCGGATTTCGTTCGTTGTGATAAGCCCCGCAGATATTTGATACAGAATCGATGGGCGAGTTCAAGAGTCCCAACATATGTTGCTGTCATGTGATTCCACAGTTCGCAGCCATACAATGCTCTCGGCAGTACGACAGAACGATACACTATTTTCGAAGTCAGTGGATGAAGCCCATACTAGTGGACCCCGCTATTCACTATTCCAAGGAAGGAGCCTTTCAGTTTCATTGTTGCTTCGCGGATATTTATGTCCAGCAACATGTTAACACTGATTGAAATGCCGAGATGAGTGTAGTCCCTGGATTCCTAGACCATGTTGATGCCTAGAAACCACTGTCTATTTCGGGTTAGATAGTCATTTTCCGATTCATTGAACACAATGACGGCACATTTTGACGCGTTATACTCGTATTTCCACAGTCTTGAATATTGGTAGCAAATGTCCATTAAGTTACTAAGGCATGTTTTAGAAAATGACAAAAGCATCATGTCGTCTGTTACTGTGGGACAGGCAATGCTGGACTGATAAACGACACAGCCATTTTTAATTGCTTCAATATCTCGCTGGAGGCCATCTATATAGAGGATATAGAAGAGAGGGGAGGTAATTCCGCCTTGTCTCCTTTCTTGTCGGACTGGAAATATTTCAGATATATGTCCATTGAATAAAACTTAACTGTCCATATCAGTGTACATATTAATAAACAGCTTTAGAAATTATGTATTAATTCCGGAACGCTGTAGCTTCACAAACAGCCCGTCATGTCACACTTTATCGAAGGCTTTTCTAACATCGACGAAGCAGGCATACAATTTACTTGAATGTTCAATCGTATACAGGACAGTCTCACGTAGTATAAACGAGGACATATTTACTCCAATACCTTTTTGGAACTCACCCTGTTGTACTTAAATGTTGATAGTTGCTTCATTGTCAATTCGATTATGTAATATTCGTTCTAGTAGTTTCAGGATCGAAGACGTCAGTGTAATTGCACGATAGCTATCGGAGTCGTCCCTGCGCTTCTTCCCGCCCTGGTGTGAGGTGACGATTATTCCGCATTTCATTTTTGTTGGAACATACGAAAGTTGTAACATATATGTGTATAGGTCACATAGTAATGTATGAAGTTCCGGACCACCGTGCAAAATGTGTTCGTAATACATAGAATCGTTGCCACATGCTTTGCCGGTCTTACAAGCTTTCAGAGCGCAAGATAGTTCCTCTGCTGTTGTGCTGGTATGTGTAGTGTGCATGTCCTTCAGGGCTTTGGCCTCGGATGCTATCGTATCATCAGTATCAGTGTCATTTATGTCGCTCGGAGTGTATAAGTTCCGGAAGTATGTACCCCACCCGGTGGCTATTGAGTTTGCATCGCGAACAGTTACACCGTCGAAGTTGAGTTCACTGTCAGCCTCCGTTGTAGATTTGCGACGCCTTTTCATCAGTTTCCAGAATTGATTTGTGTATGTTTCCGCTGTTTTGTCGATTTCCGCATCCAGCTGATCACAAAACAAAGAAGCACACTGTCTATGATATGTTCTGAAGTTACGTTTTGATGCCTTATATTCACGGTAGGATACATGTTCATGGCCCATCGGTCTGCCACGTGCCATCCACGAGGACCGCTTACACTTCATCACGCGATGGAGCTCAGCGAGGATGGAATTCCAGTATGGTTTCAGGAAACTTCTAAACTTTGTTTTTGGAATACACTGGTCACTAGCGTTACACAGAACATGTAGTAAATTGTCATATAGTTTATCCAAATCTGCTGTTGTTTGTGGTGGAAAATTCAGCTCGTCTCGTATACACTGGAGATTAGCAGACACAATACTTTGGTAGCAGGTAAAATGATCGATCATAGCCTTTTTCCAGTTAGTCCGTGGCATGACATCATCATAAGGAATGCGCGAGCTGGAATCGGGTACATTCAGGATGGACACAATGGGCAGATGTCGGGATACGTTAAGCACATGATCGTCGAGAATTTCGCACTTTGATATCTACTCTCTCACACGGTATGACGATGTGATCAATTAAAGAGTGGTGTCCCCCATCATATGAGACAAATGTGGAGTCAGCACTAACACAGAAGTCTAACGTATTCACTGAGACCAAATTGTTACTATTCAAGAATGAAGACAGCTCCAGTTCCCTAGAATCAGGCTCTTTACCAAAATGACGACCCTGTAAGTGAGCATTAAAGTCACCGATGATCAAAACCAAACACTTGTCTTTGTATTCGTGATATATGGTAAAGAATTTGTCAATATAATCACGAAACCCTGAAATGAAGTGATTGCTACATATATATATATATTCCACGTAACACTTCGTATCGTATGCCAATACTCTTATCATCGGCTATGGGGACTGTAGTTATCTGAGAATCTAACTTGGCTTTCCAGAGAAATGCTACTCCACCTTTCCCCACACGCCTGTTACCTGGCAAACCCAGATCAGCATCAACTTTAGCATAACCGTTATAGCTACTGTGTATGTAGTCAAGAAAATATAAGTTATATTCATACAGCCAATGTTCTGAAATTCCACAAATATCGATAGACTCATTTGTGAGGACATCACATAGATCCGAGCTACTGGACATAATTCCAGTAGTATTCCATGCAATTTGGTTTGTAGAGGTTACACTGTCCATGGCTGATATGGGTTTGTCGTGTATCAGACTGTGATGGAATGTAGATATATGCGAGTATATACACATGTATGTATACAAGTATAAACATCAACACTTTCCGGCAGCAAATACGGATTGTACTCATGTACATTTTCCGGTACTGCGTCATTACCATAACGGTTGACGTTGATCGCCCATCTGCCCGGTTTTCGCCACGAGACGCCGAACCATACCCTGGCCCTTTCTGTAACCGCCTCCAGTAACCCATGGTTTACATGTGACTCAATTTGGCCAGAAATATGATCGTGAGGGAACAATTGTGATCAGGCTCAACGTTCAATCGTATGGTAACGGCGCCCGGGTTACGTTTGTTCCTGAAGATCCTCACTGTTGTGACAGAGGGCCTACGTTTGGTGACATATCGATATAGCTTATTCTCAGTGATGCTAGGTTTAAAACCCCCAATAAAAGACCTCATTGGTGGTTTTCGGACGTGCTCATAAAAGTTATCATCATCATCATCATCATCATCATCATCATCATCATCATCATGAGTGACGTCATCATAAGACGTCATCTGGTCATTATATCTACCATGAACATCCGCCGATCGAGACTTTGCACTCGTCCTATTAGTAGCAATTACAGGAATGTGTCATACAGAGCTGACTGGCTTACTTGCTGATCTGGACGTCACAGTCTGTGGTGTGCAAGCCGGTACCAAATTCATAGAAATAGACTGCTGTACGCGCTCCTGGTTATGTTTACTGAGCGGTATAGCGGTGTATACCTCGGGAGACTCGCAGGAAGCATGCTGCGCAGCGTCGATGACAGTTACAGGAGCAGCAGTCTCGGTACCATACGCGGCCGCAGGCCCGTTCACACATGATAGTCCTGTATGTATGGGCGGAGCCGGCGGTGACAGGCCATCCATGCTGACTGCTGCTCCCACACATGCAATCGTCTTCCGGTCATCATCATCACATGTCATGATACCCACATGTGTGTTTACACTATCTTTATCAAACAAGTTATCTGCAGTGGAGCTCATGGCATATGTCTGTCTAAATGTGCCTGCATCATACCCACTGCTTTGGGGTACCCGCGTCAACGGCTCAGGAATGATGTGACCCAAGGAAGATCTAGTAGAACCGCTCCCCTGCACCCCCCACTTACCACCATATTGGTATCATTGGAGTGGTGGAGGGGATCGGCGAAAACCGCCACGTCCTTGCGAGACATGACTCGTGCGCCGTCGTCGGGAGTAGACATTGTGTTACAAGAATCATGTGATCAGTTGTATGAGTACTCACTGCGATGAACCTGTGTTTTTGCGTTTTTTGCATGAGTTCAGTTTGTCAATACTGCACTGAAAATTATATATAGAGTCTTCGCAGCCTTTAAGTTTCTCAGAGGACAGTTTAATGTCACTCTTTATGTACGTAATACCTGAACCGTTCTCAGACTATAGCCTAGCCAGAGCTTTCCCAATACCATTTAGATGTGAAATCACCGTATGTTGCAGAGTCTTAAACTCCTGGCCAATAATACCAACATTGTTTGTGAGAACGTTTATCTGCTCCTGACGTAGTTCATTTGCGCTCTGCTTTTGTTTCACCATATTCTTGTCAGCACGCAAGTGCGCGATTTCAACCCTTAGGATATTAACCTCGGCCTGACATTCCGACGGACCAGCATCAGACATTGGATACTGGGATTCTGGCTGCTGAGATGCTGATTGTGACACCGTACTTTTATTCAGACGTGGCAAGCTCATGAGGTCCGTAAGTTGGCTGCAGTCCGCACCGTCAATGCCAGCTACTAAACTATGGACGTCCCTGGCCAGTTTCGTCAAGACAGAGTCACGGCCAGAACGTGATAAACGGCGTTTTAGTTTAGTTGTCTTTTACAATTTCAAACACTTGTGACCTGATTGTAATAAGGGTGGTATCACTGGAGCCGCACATGGAATTAAAAAAAAAAAAAAAAAAAAAAAAGTGGCAGTACATGTGTTGGTGAGGTTATTGAGGCCAACTCCGGTAAGTCATCCTTCCCAGTGAATTGCAAGGTCATAAATGGTGCACCAGTATTGAAAGAGACTCACCAGTACTATTATCAAATACACACGCAGATGACAGTTACTGAAGTTCAACGTAAATGATGTGACATTGTACTGTTTACAAATTCAGAGTAGGACGTTAAAATCAATCGTGTTGTTTTGTATTTATAGTTCTTGGGAAGAATACGCAACAAACTGTTGAACTTCCATAATCTTCATATTGTTCCATCTTTAGTAGCTCAGGGGTTTTATAAATAGAGAAGTCAGTGAAATGCATGTACTAGTTCATGGATTTGTTTAATTGAGAGGATACATCTCTTACGTGTAAAGTGCTGATCTGATGCTTGAGTGTCAGTTTCAGATTTGAAAAGTTTCACAATGTTAGACATGGGCGTCACCAGTTTCCACAAGAGGGGGTCGCTAGATTGGTTCACGTTAGTATTGTTTCGCTAGGTTTCTGTTGACCGTGATGCGTAGGGTGAGAAGGGTGTATTCTCCCAGCCCTACCGTATACTATAAACTATGGTCTGTCACATTGTAGTGATCGTTTGCGCCTATTTGCAAATTCGGCAAAGAATGAGCACTCAGATGGCCCGTTATTTATAGTTACATCCGCTGATCGGGTGTCGCTAGTGAAATTCAGATTTTCTGACTTCTGGGTTGATGATGAGCGGTTTTTTACTGATTGTTCGTTTATTTCAGAACTGTTAGACAGTTCACGGTCGTTTGTTTTTAGAGGACATCTAGTTCGATATCGACAATCCGCATCAGATATGCGGGACTGTCATGATCAATGCCTTTTTGTAAGGTTTCTGATAATGTGTAGTTGTTGTTGCTGTGAAATTCCAGCGCTTATTTTTCGCGAAATGTTTTCCACTCGAGATTAATTATTAGTCTATTTTGCATCAACATTATTTCATGACGTTCAGTCCTTTGATTTTCAATTGGTATTTTAACTCGCATATTCATTTTTGTTTTAAATTCGGTCAATCATTTCAGCCGGTATACATTTTAATGTGATATTGTAAATCAAAGATGGCCGCCAAATGTATAAAACGTTCCCATATTTTCATATATAGCTCTTATATAGGCCAGACCACCGGTTCCCGCTCATCAGATAACGGAGATATTTAGAGTGGGTAAAAAGCAGCTAGCGCCTGCAGACGAATCTGGTCGACAAGACTGCGGCTGCGATAATATAATCGGGGAGGGCATTTCATGGCTTTTAAAAACTATCACCTTTCTTTCTAAGGCATCACACTGGACACAGAGTCAAGAAGAGGAGCTCTGTATTGTAGACGACCACTATCGTGTGACACTGACTGAGTCATAGCCATAGCATCGGGATATTCCCGATATATTGGCACCCATTGGGGTCTATGACAAACGGGGCATTGCTTCCCCACTACAATACGGATACGGTGATCGGCTGAAGCCGTATACATATATGCAGTTGCAAAATAACAAATATAGTCGCTACTGGTCTATAAACCCAACAGTTCGCCCAAAGGCATTAGCAACAAGACGCTTTACATACATGCTAATTTGAAATAATATATTATAATTACTAAGTTTTGAAATACATATATAGTGATTGTGATAATTAACTTAATGTGGTGTGTGTGGTTTGTCCCACATAAATGTGCATAGAAAACTGGGTAATATGACGATAAATATAATTATTTAAATTTTATGTTTTCAGAATAAGTTGAGACACGCCAGAATGGACAAATTGAGCTTATATTATGTGGCGGATATGTTCATGATGGTTTATTTTTGGTCGTGAAACGTGTCTGTGGTCGTACATTATATTTACTTGTCTGATGACCAGATTACGAACATGTAAATGTGTAGAGTATTGTTTCATGACCAGGTTTTATGCACAGCAACATTAATTTACGACAATACACCCGTTTAATAAGAAGCAGGAAGTACAACAATCTTGGAAATTCAGTCTATGTGCATTTTGGTCACCCGAACAATGCGTGAAGTATGATTGGCGATGTGGGACATACGCGTTGCAAACAAAAAGTTAAATCCGACCAAGCAGACTGTTTTGGCCCGTGGAGCACTTCACAGCCAGAAAGAGATGCATCAGACCGCATACTACCAGTATCAAACACTGCTCCCTTGTGATCGCAGAAAACTGCACCAGAAGCCCTGCATGTTCTGCATAATACTAAAGTATAAACATGCTTAGGGGTTTAAGAACTGGTACCTAGTACCAAACTATTATGATATTTATTAAATGGGTTTACTGATTTCATAAGTAAGGAGTCATTGCCAAGTTCGTTATGAACTCAGTCAAGAAGAAATCAGCCCAAATGTCAGATTATGTTTAATTCATAAGTACATCATCATGAATTGAAATTGTACATTACCTAACATGTCATATATAGAGGAATCAGTTTACACCATTTTATTATTAGTTTAGTGCAATTTGTATTCAACTGTGAAAGTCTATTTTATGCAATACAACTTGATAGATATGTCGCCATGGTATTTTAGCGATACGTGTACATATGACATATTAATTACATGTACTTTCATTGGACGTGGCAAATCGAAATATATAGCTGAATAATACGCACCATATTTCATAACTTAACTGCTACAGTAAACTGAATTTCACACAAAACCACCCAGTTAAGTGGATAATAAATATAAGTCTGGACTACGTTTGGATCAATAACGCATGCAATAATAACAAGAGGCAAAGCCACAAAGGCCGAGTTGTATTCACGGTTTAGACAGTTGTATAACAGATGAATTGCTATTATCACCATGATTGAACGTAACAACTGTCAGTGGCATAAGATGGCAAAATAAGCCAGTGTATGAGGAAACCTACATGCAGTTGCAAGCTGCCATAAATGTATTAGTACAAAATACAAGTGAAAATCTGTGCTGTGTGATGAGTGTTGTGGAAAATGGCCAAATCGATTACGTGAAAATCATCGCTCAATGTTAAAAGGCCACATGTTGAATATGTGATGGCCACCCGTTGGTTATGAAGTTGTGCAATTATGGTGGTTCTAGGTGGTATAGTAAGTGAGAAACAAATTTAAACGCAAAAACTTGTCGATTACCGCCGAAAAAATAGCCCAAGGTAAAACGGGTCACATGTTGGATAGTGGTATTTGGTTATGCAGTTATGCAAGGATGGTGGTCCTAGGTGGTACCGTAGCAGAGAAATGGACGTAAACACAAAAACTGAACATTAACATGGCAAAGTCGATTACGCTGAAAAATAGGTAAAGGTAAAAGAAGTCACATGTTGGAGGTATCTGGTGGGCACCTTATGGTTATGGAGTTGTACAAGTATGGTGGTTATAGGTGGTACAGTAACAGGGAAATGGACTAAACAGGAACATTTAACATTGAAATTGGACGCCACCCGCCCGCTGGCTAGACCGGCATCCAACAATCCAATAGCCGGGATATTGTTTTAAGAACAAAACGGCTAAACTATGTAGAATATCTACTTACTTGATACCAGTAGTTTCAAACGGTACCTCCTCTTATAGAGCACAATGACGGTGATCACACATACGAAAGATAATGCCCCGACTGCCGAACCCACTGCGGGTCCCACAACGGACGACGTCTGGCTCGCATCACCTGTAATCCAGGCAACCAGGCTAGTGTCATTTGATATCCAATTTATCACGCAAGTCTAACTCAGCGAAGTCGTGTGCACCGAATATACTCATCCTAATTACAGCGACTGCATTTTGTAAGTGAACACCGGAATGATTTTCTTCATAACTTCAATACTGTAACAGTTATTTATTTTCCAATGATTAATTATTAAAGTATCCCTTAAAGGTACATGCCCATTCAGAAGGTTATTGTATAGGTTTGTATATTCTGTAGATATGATATTTTCTGAAAAAACAAACATTAATTATTACCCCATGTATTGATTGACAGTATTATACAGTTTATACCATGCGTAAATATCCACACTTATATCAGCGGCGATAACTGTGTTCACTTAAAATGTTAACGGACATTACTATTTAGTATTTGTATTTATTTTTGATGTGCAATGATCAAACTTTCTAATTTGTCGAAAATGTTATTTTTTCAGGCGACGAATTTAATTAGTAGAAATTGTTAAATATACAATGACTCATTTGCTTATGAAAATTGCCTGATACCACAGCGAGTCACTATTAGTAAAATAAATGTTACCAAATGATTATATATGTATAGCGGGAACTGGTGGAATAGTGACACAATTGTACACTAAGTCTTATTTAAATCCTGTAAAGATCGTGTTGTGCCTACTGAGTGGGCAGGTACCTTTAATATTCTGCTCATTTTTATTTTCCGATCGGCACTCACCTGTATTCTGTGGTTCCACGTCAGCCACATGTATGCACGTGCCATTGTGTCTGTGGTAAACTTGATTTATACAGCGATCATCATAATGTTTGTTCATACAAAAATCACCATAGTAACCGTCGATACAGCCTTGACTACAAAGACCGCCAGAGCCACACTGCTGTCCCTCACAGGTTTGCCTACAAGGGCAACATCCACTGTGGCTGGGAAACCAGGGCATGTCATTGCACGCCGAGCAGAGGTTACTGCTTATTGCCGCGCATTTGCTGCCACCATATTCGCAATTCGTATACATATCGGTGTTGAAATTGTTGCTTGAGCAGCTCCGGCAAGTCGTTGCAGAAGTGCATACCGCACAATTATGAGGGCTTGGATAGTTGCAATACGTTCCATAATATCCATCCTTGCCGCCATGTGTCCGACAGGGACCGACCCCGGGACCGACCGGGACCGACCGGGACCGACCGGGACCGACCGGGACCGACCGACCGGGACCGAGGGACCGACCGACCGACCGACCGACCGACCGACCGACCGACCGACCGACCGACCGACCGACCGACCGACCGACCGACCGACCGACCGACCGACCGACCGACCGACCGACCGACCGACCGACCGACCGACCGACCGACCGACCGACCGACCGACCGACCGACCGACCGACCGACCGACCGACCGACCGACCGACCGACCGACCGACCGACCGACCGACCGACCGACCGACCGACCGACCGACCGACCGACCGACCGACCGACCGACCGACCGACCGACCGACCGACCGACCGACCGACCGACCGACCGACCGACCGACCGACCGACCGACCGACCGACCGACCGACCGACCGACCGACCGACCGACCGACCGACCGACCGACCGACCGACCGACCGACCGACCGACCGACCGACCGACCGACCGACCGACCGACCGACCGACCGACCGACCGACCGACCGACCGACCGACCGACCGACCGACCGACCGACCGACCGACCGACCGACCGACCGACCGACCGACCGACCGACCGACCGACCGACCGACCGACCGACCGACCGACCGACCGACCGACCGACCGACCGACCGACCGACCGACCGACCGACCGACCGACCGACCGACCGACCGACCGACCGACCGACCGACCGACCGACCGACCGACCGACCGACCGACCGACCGACCGACCGACCGACCGACCGACCGACCGACCGACCGACCGACCGACCGACCGACCGACCGACCGACCGACCGACCGACCGCCGACCGACCGACCGACCGACCGACCGACCGACCGACCGACCGACCGACCGACCGACCGACCGACCGACCGACCGACCGACCAATAGTCTTAGGAAGTAGGGCAAAGTATAAGTTATAATTAACCCTGCTTTTCCATATAAAACTACTTATACCAACAGCTTAGTTGTGTTTTCTACTTGATTTCACGAAATGGATCTATCAAACAATGGGTCAAATAGGTCAAAATATAAACGTTGGGAAATGTATATAGAGATTTAACACGGTGAAAAGGATTTTTGAACAGATTTTGAAAACGATCTCTTCTTATTTTTAATTATATAATTTCCAAGATGTTTAACTGACTTTTCTGAGTCAATATTCTACGTATAGTTTTCACCATGTTACATGCCATTTGGAAAACAGATCTTAAGACAACTAATATACATAATTTACATGGCATAGACTTCTTTTGTATATTAATCAATTTACAGAAATTATAAGAAACTATTCCACCACTGAAATTTGATACAAACGTATAATTCACACTATTTACTAAGCCAATCGCTGGCCAGTATTGCGCTCCACTTAGTTCACATATTGCAAGAGTTAACCACCAGTAAGTTACATATTACCATAGTTAATGACTACATGTCCGACAGGAAACAGAAACTGCATTATAAACCTTGCTATTTATAAGCATGTTATTGTTCATATATGTCATTTCAAGGAGATAAATGCCACGGTCGCTAACGCCCCCTCCCCGCATTTATTTCCTTAAATATCTTATATGTGAACAATAGCGTATACATATATCACATTTCCCACGTGTACGTAACCGTCACAGTTAGGTAACATTTAGGGAATCATGCAGTATATCCACATACATTTACTGACCTTGCATACATGTTGATCCTATGTAGCCGGTATCGCAGCCGTGTGTACACGTCCCGTTGCCTCGGTGGCATATGGTTTTCTGACAGTTACCACACACCTGCGCACACGTGTCGCCGTAATATCCCGGCTTACAACCGCCGACACAGATTCCGTCCTCTCGCTGGCACACGTTGATATCCGTATGTCCATCCACTTCCAGGCAGTTGTTGCTACATTGGGATTCACACGAGGGACCGGAGTACTTCCGCGTGCATCCTTCAATACAATGTCCGTTAGATGTGTTGCAGTTCGTATTTAAGCATCCTCCGAGGCAGACATTTTCACACGTATATTTCCAGCGTCCTTGTAAACATCCATAGGTGCATTGTCCGTCCTTTTTTGAGCATGTTGTCGTGCTATTACTAGGTTTACACCCGTCACTACATTCTTTCTCGCATATTTCTCCATGCTGTCCAGAAATGCACAACGTGCATACACCGTCGCCCTGGTTACAAACTGCGCATCCTGTGGAGCATTCGATATTGCATCTCTGTCCATGCCAACCGTTAGCACAGCCTTCGGTACAGGTGCCATTTATTATGGTTTGACTACAAGGGCAACATCCACTGTGGCTGGGATACCAGGTCATGTCATTGCACGCCAAGCAGAGGTTACCGCTTATTGTCGCGCATTTGCTGGTATCACATTCGCATTTGGTATACATATCGGTGTTAAAACTGTTGCTCGAGCAGCTCTGACAAGACGTCGCTGAAGTACATGCCGCACAATTATCAGGACACGAAATGCAGTGATTTCCAAGTTGAGGGGAATATGTACGGTATGTCCCTCGGGCACATGTGTCACATGCTGCCCATGAGGAACACGATACACACGACTCACTGCATGCGTTATTGCAATAAGTTCCATGATACCCATCCTTACAGCCTAGTGTGCACGCTCCATTCATATCACATACATCATATTTACATTTATTACAATAACTCGTACATTCTCCCCCATAACTACCTGTGACGCATTCCGTACACTGTGAGGCTGAGCTACATCTCGTACATAAAGTCACACATATATAACACACCGCGCCGTACATGTAATATCCATCCGTACACGAGGTACACGAAGACGACGACGTACATGTTTTACAAGGTGACTGACACTGGTTACATGAACTTCCACTGTGGTAATAGCCATCCGCACACGAGGTACACGAAGTAGACGACGTACATGTTGTGCAAGGTGACTGACACTGGTGACATGAACCTCCACTGTGGTAATAGCCATCCGTACACGAGGTACACGAAGACGACGACGTACATGTTGTACAAGGTGACTGGCACTGGTTACATGAACTTCCACTGTGGTAATAGCCATCCGCACACGAGGTACACGAAGTAGACGACGTACATGTTGTGCAAGGTGGCTGACACTGGTAACATAAAGTACTGCTTTTGTAATATCCAGAGACACACGCTGTACATACATTCCAACCAGTGCATGTAGTGCAGACTTGTGGACACTGGCTGCATGTATTCCCTGATAAATAGTATCCAATTGCACACACAGAACATTGATAGTTCGAATTATAGGTACACGCTGTACATCCTTGATAGCATGTATAGCACGTAGTCGCATAGCGGTAATATCCAGTTGTACAGCCAGAACATTGCGAGTTGCCGGACCCTGTACATGCTGTACACCAGCTATGACACTGGTAACACCAGTTGTTGTAAAGGTAGTAACCGACGTTACATGTGATACACTTGCTTCCTGTACAGATGGAACATATCGATGTCTGGCACGCTGCTTCTACCAGACCTGCAACACAACACATGCCATTTACGTTGCTATACAGATCACATTTGAACTGCATTGTATTACTCTAGGATTGTAATGCTTAATCATTCGCCCTACTTGCTAAGCCAATCGCCGTCCAGTATGAAGCTGCACTTACAAATTGCAAGATTTAACCCCAATATATGTTCATGTTACCAACGTTAATGACTACCCCTTCGACAGCATATGAAAAGTCGATACTCGGATAGGAGACTGCATTATAAAGCTGGCTAATTATAAGTATGCTATTGTTCACATATTGGATTTATTAAGGAAATAAATAGTGTTTTCAATAACGCTCCCTGACAATTTATTTCAGAAAAATTCCAATATATGAACAATAACATCATTTTCACATATTGTATTGACACACACAAACTAAACGTTTAATGATATTTATTATACGCTTGCATATTATTTGCACGGGTTTCGCTGCGAGAGAAAACCCGTAATCAACACATAATACACAGTGAAGAGAACACCCGTAGTTGAGCTCCTGTTTTCTTGGAAACTACCAGCTACAATGCAAAATGTTTAATTTTTGCTACCATGCAAAATATTTAATTTGTATTACAGTCAAGATAAAGTTATTTGAACATTTGGAAAGGTTCTCGACTAACTTAGAATGTTAATGCGATTGAACACATTCCAAACATGCATTCAAATATATCTGGTTCATAGAAATTGCTGCGTAATTTGGATTTACGCTTGATGTCACACAACGTAACGTCAAAATGCGGGAACACGCCTCATTATATAACTATTCATGCGCACATCACAATTCATTGATTATAATCTCAAAAATATAATAAATGTGCATATATATCCGCCGTGGAAGTGTAATAAATAGGATATTACATCGTACATGTTTGAATAACGGAAATATTATAACTCGTGTCCGTCGGCGTCCGTGCAAGCAACTCGTTCGCTGCGTTCACTCGTTGCTTACGCTGAATCCGACGCACACTCATGTGTTATTTCCCGCTATTCAATGGAATATCCTCTATGCACACGAAGACACTGACCCGCTAGGTGAACAAAACAGCTACAAATCATGATGTTAAGATTATGCAATAACTATAATCGAATAAATGTGTTAATTTAATATGATATTAGTGAAATTCGTTAATTGAGTTCATGTGAAACTCGGAATATGGTATTTTTATGGTATATGTGTAGTCGTTTAATTGTGGAAGAGGTGGTATTGACTAGTATGCATTGTTCCACAAACCTCTCGACTATGGATTGCCGTCATATCACCCCGAGACAAGGATATTAAACAGTAAATATGCCGTCATATCACCATGAGACAAGCATTTTAAACAGTAAATATGCCGTCATATCACCCTGAGACAAGGATAGTAAACAGTAACAATGCCGTCATATCACCCTGAGACAACGATAGTAGACAGTAACTATGCCGTCATATCACCGTGAGACAGTAACTATGCCGTCATATCACCCTGAGACAACGATAGTAAACAGTAACTATGCCGTCATATCACCCTGAGACAACGATAGTAAACAGTAAAAATGCCGTCATATCACCCTGAGACAACGATAGTAAACAGTAACTATGCCGTCATATCACCCTGAGACAACGATAGTAAACAGTAAAAATGCCGTCATATCACCCTGAGACAACGATAGTAAACAGTAACTATGCCGTCATATCACCCTAAACAAGGATAGCAAACAGTAACTATGCCGTCATATCACCCTGAGACAAGGATAGTAAACAGTAAATACGCCGTCATATCACCCTGAGACAAGGATAGTAGACAGTAACTATGCCGTCATATCACCATGAGACAAGGATAGTAGACAGTAACTATGCCGTCATACCACCCTGAGACAAGGATAGTAAACAGTAAATACGCCGTCATATCACCATGAGACAAGGATAGTAGACAGTAACTATGCCGTCATATCACCCTGAGACAAGGATAGTAGACAGTAACATGCCGTCATATCACCTGAGACAAGGATAGTAGACAGTAACTATGCCGTCATATCACCCTGACACAAGGATAGTAGACAGTAACTATGCCGTCATATCACCCTAAACAAGGATAGCAAACAGTAACTATGCCGTCATATCACCCTGAGACAAGGATAGTAGACAGTAACTATGCCTTCATATCACCATGAGACAAGGATAGTAGACAGTAACTATGCCGTCATATCACCATGAGACAAGGATAGTAGACAGTAACTATGCCGTAATATCACCCTGAGACAAGGATAGTAACTATGCCGTCATATCACCATGAGACAAGGATAGTAGACAGTAACTATGCCGTCATACCACCCTGAGACAAGGATAGTAAACAGTAAATACGCCGTCATATCACCCTGACACAAGGATAGTAAACAGTAAATACGCCGTCATATCACCCTGAGACAAGATAGTAGACAGTAACTATGCCGTCATATCACCATGAGACAAGGATAGTAGACAGTAACAATGCCGTCATATCACCATGAGACAAGGATAGTAGACAGTAACTATGCCGTCATATCACCCTGAGACAAGGATAGTAGACAGTAACTATGCCGTCATATCACCATGAGACAAGGATAGTAGACAGTAACTATGCCGTCATATCACCATGAGACAAGGATAGTAGACAGTAACTATGCCGTCATATCACCGTGAGACAGTAACTATGCCGTCATATCACCCTGAGACAACGATAGTAAACAGTAACTATGCCGTCATATCACCCTGAGACAACGATAGTAAACAGTAACAATGCCGTCATATCACCCTGAGACAACGATAGTAAACAGTAACAATGCCGTCATATCACCCTGAGACAACGATAGTAAACAGTAACTATGCCGTCATATCACCCTAAGACAAGGATAGGTGACAGTAACTATGCGGTCATATCACCCTGAGACAAGGATAGTAGACAGTAACTATGCCGTCATATCACCATGAGACAAGGATAGTAGACAGTAACTATGCCGTCATACCACCCTGAGACAAGGATAGTAAACAGTAAATACGCCGTCATATCACCATGAGACAAGGATAGTAGACAGTAACTATGCCGTCATATCACCCTGAGACAAGGATAGTAGACAGTAACTATGCCGTCATATCACCCTGAGACAAGGATAGTAGACAGTAACTATGCCGTCATATCACCCTGACACAAGGATAGTAGACAGTAACTATGCCGTCATATCACCCTAAACAAGGATAGCAAACAGTAACTATGCCGTCATATCACCCTGAGACAAGGATAGTAGACAGTAACTATGCCTTCATATCACCATGAGACAAGGATAGTAGACAGTAACTATGCCGTCATATCACCATGAGACAAGGATAGTAGACAGTAACTATGCCGTAATATCACCCTGAGACAAGGATAGTAACTATGCCGTCATATCACCATGAGACAAGGATAGTAAGACAGTAACTATGCCGTCATACCACCCTGAGACAAGGATAGTAAACAGTAAATACGCCGTCATATCACCCTGACACAAGGATAGTAAACAGTAAATACGCCGTCATATCACCCTGAGACAAGGATAGTAGACAGTAACTATGCCGTCATATCACCATGAGACAAGGATAGTAGACAGTAACAATGCCGTCATATCACCATGAGACAAGGATAGTAGACAGTAACTATGCCGTCATATCACCCTGAGACAAGGATAGTAGACAGTAACTATGCCGTCATATCACCATGAGACAAGGATAGTAGACAGTAACTATGCCGTCATATCACCATGAGACAAGGATAGTAGACAGTAACTATGCCGTCATATCACCATGAGACAAGGATAGTAGACAGTAACTATGCCGTCATATCACCATGAGACAAGGATAGTGAACAGTAAATACGCCGTCATATCACCCTGACACAAGGATAGTAAACAGTAAATATGCCGTCATATCACCCTGACACAAGGATAGTAAACAGTAAATACGCCGTCATATCACCCTGAGACAACGATAGTAGACGGTAACTATGCCGTCATATCACCCTGAGACAAGGATAGTAGACAGTAACTATGCCGTCATATCACCCTGAGACAAGGATAGTAAACGGTAAGTATGCCGTCATATCACCCTGAAACAAGGATATGTGACAGTAACTATGCCGTCATATCACCCTGAGTCAAGGATAGTAGACAGTAACTATGCCGTCATATGACCCTGAGACAAGGATAGTAGACAGGATAGTAGACAGTAACTGTGCCGTCATATCACCCTGAGACAAGGATAGTAAACGGTAAATGTGCCGTCATATCACACTGAGTCATGGATATTAGACAGTAACTATGCCGTCATATCACCCTGATACAAGGATAGTAAACGGTAAATGTGCCGTATTATCACGATGAGACAAAGATAGTAATCAGTAAATACGAGTTACCTGACTGGAGGATGGCCAAGTAGAAGAAAATCCACACCTCGACCAAGAGTTGTCTCCTCATGGTGAAATGTTGCTCTGTCTGAAACGAGCGGAGAGTATGGTTAGTTTAAACTTATTTTATTTATAGTATTGTTACATGAAATGTACATGATGTAAATCACGAGCAAAACGCAAGATAATATGAATGGGATTCAGAAGAAATCAAGTTGTTTATGCGAATCTCGCTCACGATGGGTAGTAATACTACATAACGGAGAGTGAGTATGGAGTGATTAAGTGAACCAGTCAGTGGAGTGTCTATGCTGCGAGTATACCTGGTGGTAGTAGACCCACACGGGCATCCCTGCCAAAGGCGTATGTCGTAGTCAGGTAGGGTCGGTCGGTCGGTCGGTCGGACGCCGGCAGGGCCGCCGGCAGGGCCGCCAGCCTGCCCTGCCCTGCCCTGCCCACCCTGCCCTCCCTGCCCTGCCCTGCCCTGCCCTGCCCTGCCCTGCCCTGCCCTGCCCTGCCCTGCCCTGCCCTGCCCTGCCCTGCCCTGCCCTGCCCTGCCCTGCCCTGCCCTGCCCTGCCCTGCCCTGCCCTGCCCTGCCCTGCCCTGCCCTGCCCTGCCCTGCCCTGCCCTGCCCTGCCCTGCCCTGCCTGCCCTGCCCTGCCCTTGCCCTGCCCTGCCCTGCCCTGCCCTGCCTGCCTGCCCTGCCCTGCCCTGCCCTGCCCTGCCCTGCCCTGCCCTGCCCTGCCCTGCCCTGCCCTGCCCTGCCCTGCCCTGCCTGCCCCTGCCCTGCCCCTGCCCCTGCCCCTGCCCCTCCCCTGCCCCTGCCCCTTCCCCTGCCCCTGCCCCTGCCCCTGCCCCCTGCCCCTGCCCCTGCCCCTGCCCCTGTCCCTGTCCCTGCCCTGCCCCTGCCCCTGCCCCTGCCGCTGCTCCTGCCCCTGCCCCTGCCCCTGCCCCTGCCCCTGCCCCTGCCCCTGCCCCTGCCCCTGCCCCTGCCCCTGCCCCTGCCCCTGCCCCTGCCCTGCCCCTGCCCCTGCCCCTGCCCCTGCCCCTGCCCCTGCTCCTGCCCCTGCCCCTGCCCTTGATCCTGAACTGACCCTGACCCTGACCCTGACCCTGACCTGACCTTGACCCTCACCCTCACCCTCACCCTCACCCTCACCCTCACCTCACCCTCACCCTCACCCTCACCCTCTCACCCTCACCCTCACCCTCACCCTAACCTCACCCTCACCCTCACCCTCACCCTCACCCTCACCCACCCTCACCCTCACCCTCACCCTCACCCTCACCCTCACCCTGCCGTCCGTCTGTCCATAAGTACGTTCGTCGTCCCGACACAAGATTGGGATCATAGGTGCTTGGAGGTGTCGCCTAAGACAAACGAAAACAATGCAACATATTCCGTAACCTAAGCCTATGGTGTCTTAAGTGGTTATTCTTTTCTTTAAATACAATGAATATACCACCTAATGGTGTATCATGTATGAACGTCCGTCCGTCCATCCGTCTGATTGGCCGTCTGACTTTTGTTTGTTATTTCTTTGCAGAACATACAAACGGTGGCAGCTGCTGTTGCGGACAATGTATTGTCGTGTTAAAAATGGTCGAACTACAATTTTATTGCAATGCAAACATAAAAACATTGTTAATTGCTTCTTTTGTTGCTGTTTCATGTCAAATGCCAGTATATATTACAGTATAAGGTGCACTAGTTGGCAATAAATATATCCATATGTATTCAATGGCGTCGGAATATTGAGATAAAATTTATATTCTACATGAAATTATTTTTAAAAATGAATAATATTCAACAGTCAAATGTCAAAACACATAAAGGGAAAGTAAAGTCAACATAAATAAGCAATGACTAAAGTCGGTCATAGCCTTTGTCATAAGTTATAACTTAAGTTCGAACTTATGAACAAACTAAGATTTCTTAGTGAAACGGGCCCCTGGACCACTGTTTGCTAGAAAGTAAGTAATGGAGACAAAATGTATGCCATAATAGCGTGCTTAATGTTTTGTATTAATAATATGTGTTTCTACTGCCTTAAATATTGCGGTGTTTGTTTCTATGTTCGCTTCCGGTATTCCATATGAGAATATTTTGGTTGGTGGCATACATATGTTTGTAAGTTAGTTGTATAGTAACTGTCGATGTTGATTGCACAAATTGCACTGCGGAAAGAAATGTTCAGTGCCTTGGATTTGTCCGCATACTCAATCGGGGTTATCTGTTATATATGTTGAGTACATGTGTGATTCCTCAGACGAGTGTGAAGTATGTCCGCCTGACAATTTCGTGTAAGTAATGCTTTGGAATAGAGAAATTATGGAAATATGTGACGGTTGAAAGGGAACCCGCTTTGCGGAAATCGGGAGATAGCACGTTCCATGCCCTGATACGTGATGGCAGGAATTAATTATAATTATTATAGTGGGTAGCGCGATAATTTATTTTTCATGTAGTTTCGTTGTTACGTAAAGTGTACATGTTCGTGGTTGCATTACCTACGGTCGTTGGCAGTAAAGATGATAGGTACGTTGGGCAAAGTTGATTTTGTATTTTGTGCATCCTTATTAACTTGTGTTTGTGTCTAACGCTTTCCCAAATAAAAAGAGATTTCCCAAAAATTATCTTTTATACAGCATAAATCACTGTTTTCGATACAACCAAATTCCATCATTGGTACATTTTTTTTACGATTGTATGAAATATCATACATTCGTAAAGACCATATTTTCAAAAATTCGATTTTATGCAGCATAAATCAGTGTTTTGGATACAACCAAATTTCGTTATTGGTACATTATTTTACGATTGTATGAAATATCATACATTCGGAAAGACCATATTTTCATATCAGACCTACAATGTACATAGTTTTGGTTTGAATCAGTACTATTATCTGAATATATACACAACAAGTGATGCCAAGTTTGTATTATTTTAATAAATAATATAGTTTCATACAATGAACACAAAACATTTGCGAACGTATGAAATTTCATACAATCAAACTCATTGACCGCTTTTCCATCATTGGTGATTGTTGGAAATTACGATCGAAATAAATAATATTGGACTATGTACAGCTTTAACTAAGTCTCAGAAAACAAACATTTGCGAACGTATGAAAGTTCATACAATCAAAAGCAGTCAATGAGACAGTTTTTCCATTATTGGAGATTGTATGAAATTACATACGATCGAAGTAAATAATACTGGACTATATACATGATATACAGCTTTAACTAATACTGGACTATATACAGCTTTAACTAAGTCTCAGAAAACAAACATTTGCGAACGTATGAAATTTCATATAATCAAAAACAGTCAATGAGACAGTTTTTCCATTATTAGTGATTGTATGAAATTACATACGATCGAAATAAGTAATACTGGACAGTATATAGCTTTAACTAAGTCTCAGAAAACAAATATTTACGAACGTATGAAATGTCATACAATCAAACTCATTGATCGCTTTTCCATCATTGGTGATTGTTTGAAATTACATACGATCGAAATAGATAATACTGGACTATATACAACTTTAACTAAGTCTCAGAAAACAAACATTTGCGAACGTAGGAAATTTCATATAATCAAAAACTGTCAATGAGACAGTTTTTCCATTATTAGTGATTGTATGAAATTACATATAATCGAAATAAATAATACTGGACTATATACAGCTTTAACTAAGTCTCAGAAAACGAACATTTGCGAACTAAAACTTTGAGTTTCAGTTAACAAGCATTTGCGAACATATGAAATTTCATACACTCATTGATCGCTTTTCCATCTTTGGTGATTGTTTGAAATTACATACGACGGAAATAAATAATACTGGACTATGCATCTTTTACTACGTCTCAGAAAACAAACATTTGCGAACGTATGAGATTTCCTACAATCAAAAACAGTCAATGAGACAGTTTTTCCATTATTGGTGATTGTATGAAATTACATACGATCACAATAAATCATACTGGACTATATACAGCTTTAACTAAAAACTTTGAGTTTCAGTTAACAAGCATTTGCGAACGTATGACATTTCATGCAATCAAACAATCAAACACAGTCAATGTGACAGTTTTTCTATTGGTGATTGTATGAAATTACATTCGTTTACGATCAAAACTGTCTCATTGACTGTTTACGTGTTTGACAAATAACTGACAATGAGAAGTAGAACATATGGTATAATGTAGCTAATACTACATAGAAACAATGACAACATACTCGTATTGCTGGAGCAGACAACTATGGCTGACTTGACCACTCCGTGTCGAGTTTTATATTAATTTTCTGACCATTCCAATCGTCACAAAATGATTGTCATACTTGTCCATTTATAAAATGGGGGTGTTTTTTTTGCAATATGAAAATTATTTGCAGAAAGTGCAAAACCTGTGAGACGGTTTGTCACGAGCCGGATCATCTGAATATACACTGTTTTCAAACACCACTATAGAGGTATGTCGTTTTGAAAGGGTTACAGAATTAAATTCCAGCATTGCTGCAGACATATTGCACATAATACCAGTAGTATGGTATTTGAAACAGGAGCTGGAGCTGAGGTTGAGTTTCGATTTTGGTGACGTCATGTTACGTAATCTAATATAATTCCTCGCTAATACCATGTAATCCCCCGATAATTCTATTTTGAAAACGGGAGCACAAAATGAGGATGAAATTGAAATTCGAGGTTGAGCAATATTGCGTAATCCTAATACCCGCTTATTTCCCCGAAGTCGTTAAGCGGATCAGAGTGAGAAAGTTATCAGAGAGAGTGAGAGAGAGAGAGAGAGAGAGAGAGAGAGAGAGAGAGAGAGAGAGAGAGAGAGAGAGAGAGAGAGAGAGAGAGAGAGAGAGAGAGAGAGAGAGAGAGAGAGAGAGACTGGACAGACAGAAACGTGTATGTAAAGTACTGGCTACCAACATAATGTCAGCTGTTGATGAGGAGATGATGACCACAAACCCGTTGTTACATAGCCAGTCGCCGCTGGCGGCGGCCACGACACCATGTCTAAACAGTCAGCTGTCGGCGACGGCAGTAAAGGACTGGCTTTGGTGTGGTAAACGTGTACCTAAGAATCAAGTCACCTACATCATGCAAATAATCGTCGTGTACACCATCATACTAGCGTCTATAGTTCACCTGAGTTTCGATAGCCCGGACAAGGAACTCATACAGCTCATACTGCTGAGTACATCCGTGGGATATGTCCTACCGTCACCGGGGTTAACGTTTTTGAAGGAAACTGCGTCGTCGGCGTCGGCAACAGCAATAAATGGTGTGGGACTCGATGTTACCGATACGGCGGCTACATCACCGAAATTAGCTTCCGAACGTACATCAAAACGGACGCAGACAATCTAGACAATAACAACAACAACAACAACGCCGGCAAAATATAAGTGACATACAGTGCATATCTAAAAAGGTTGTACGAAGACCCGGGCAGTGCGGGGGCATTTTCTGGTCCGGACAAACTGAAAACAGTGGTGAATCTGGAAGGTACGCATAATATTACCTGAAATAGTATTGAACAATTCCTGGAGAAACAGGATACGTACACTGTGAACAGGCCTGTTAAACGGAAATTCCGCAGAAATAGAGTTATATCGCGCGGTGTGCGAGACCAATACGACATATATCTGATGGACATGAGCCGTCTATCAAAGTACAACGACGGGGTCACCTTTCTGCTCGTAGCAATAGACGTATTCACACGGGTAGCAATGGCGGAACCGTTGAAAAACAAAACGGCGAACGCCGTCGTAGTGGCGCTCGAGAAGATGCTGAGCGGTGCGAATAAACCGAGAGTCGTCCGATCTGATAGTGGGACTGAATTTCTGAATATCAAGGTCAGACAGTTTTTCGAGAAAAAAAAATCAAACACTTCTACGCCTACCCTCCGTTAAAGGCCCAGTACGTAGAGCGTTTAAACCAAACGCTGAAACAAATGGTATACAGGTATCTGCACAACAAGAACACGTATCGCTACTTGGACAAACTGCGTGAGCTGTTAAACAGCTATAATAACACCGATCACTGTGAAACGGTATGATCAGTCCTGCAGAGGCGAATGGTACCAACAAAGTCTCCGTCTGGAACGACATGTACGTGAACAAGTCGTTTGGCAATACAAACAAGTCACGTACCAATGGAAAACATCAACCCGTGTCAAAATACAAGTTCGAACTGGGTGATCTAGTACGACTAAGTTATAGCAAACACACATTTGAGCGAGGTTTCAATCGGGAAATTCACATAGTATGGGGTGCGGGTTTAAATCTACGATGCAGCCGCAGCCAGGGATCAGGGATCCAAATGCAATGTAAACGTATGGGGTCTATTACTCGATAACTCGAATATCTAGGGTATGCGAGAGTTATCGTTGTTGATCCTGGGAGGTAATAGGGATTCCCTTACCGTTACCGATTCCTGCGATTCCTTATGATCGTTGATAGACCGATGTATACCTCGAAATATACATGTACGTATGCGTCGGTAATTGTCCGTTGGTACGTTGGTCCGTCCGTCCGTCCGTCCGTCCGATCGCTCGATATTGGCGAGACGGGATAGATCAAAATGACGGGCGAGTTCGTATTAATTGTCGATTGATCATCATTATCGGCTGGCCAACAGCGTAGACCAAAATGACGGACGTTCAGAGCGTTCCCCTTCGAACATTCATACACCGCTAGTACGAGATATTAAGGGTACTCTATTATTATCTAATAACACTGATCAGACTGCTTACCGCGCACACTCATACATTTGAATTTATTAACGCTATTTCATAGCGGACGGGTTTATATATGTTCGTATATCCGTCTATGTAGTACGGTTATCCCGAGTATCCCGTATGCATACATATTTGTGTCCAAAACTAAGCACGAATTACGAGAATGTTTTTATTACAGATCTAACAAGGGCGACATGCAATGTGTGACAAAACATGCCTATAGTTTACGGAATAGCATAACAATATTGACAACATATAGCATTGAAAATCTAATAAATTTTGAGAAAAATCGCAGTTTGCAAGTATATACATACGCACATGACCTCAAATATTGACGCAAATGTCATAATGCAGATGGAATTATATTCCATGTGTACCAATACATCCACTGATCGAACAGTGTAGACCCAGATCAGCCTGTACCCGTATGACGCTGATCGCTATTCAGTAACAGAACTCGCTCCAGTAGCATACATTACAACGGTAAAACATTCTAATCGAATCGTCACTTTCACCGGTCCAGTGGGTGGTTTGTTGAGACTATGTGACGGATAAATCAACGATCGGGGTTCACTCTTACCGGACTGCCGACCTACACGGTTTGGTCCTCATGTACATGCTGGCTTCCGATACTTGAGAGCAAAATCCCGTTATGTCCCATTAAAAAGTAATACGATATGTACTAATCATATTGCTTTTGGGACTGTCACGTACGCAAGACGCGCGGACGAACAATTGTGAAACGTACAACGGACACAGTACTCGCTCCAGTAGCATAAATTACAACGGTAAAACATTATATTCATATCGTCACGTTGACCGAATAGCGAACAGTGTAGACCCAGATCTGCCTGTACACGTATGACGCTGATCGCTATTCAGTAACAGTACTCGCTCCAGTAGCATAAATTGAAATGGTAAAACATTCTAATCATATCGTCACTTTGATTGGTCCAGTGGGTGGTTGGTTGGGACTATGTGACGGATAAATCAACGATCGACGGAGTCGAACATATTTATAAACGGATGTCGTACCCGTATATACCCGTATACATATGTCCGCTAGATAATCCTAACGTAAACTCTGTTCTTCTTAGTGTATATTATACAGATAATTTAGTTGCTATCTCCGCCTGCTATCGGAGAGCTTCCCCACTTGGAGCGTTTGACACATACAGCCAATAATATAGTAGAACATATAATGAAATTTGGTGCAATACATGATATACATGCCGACAATGTCATATACATATTATATCAGAAGACTACACAAAACGCTAGATATCTGAGTATGTGTTGTGCACATGAACTATATAGATAAAGGTATCACAAGTATATTGGAACGTCCAGGCAAACACACTAATTATAGGCGTAGTTTTTTGCTGCAAGCCAATAAATAAACCACCAGCTTCTTAATACTAAGCTGCAGACATGTATCCGGCGTTGAAGTAATCCTTAGCCGGTCGCGTATCTGACATACACGATTAACACACTCGTGTATGCTCAAGGGTGAGCCGCGCCCATGGTGTATCCCTTGCCACGAGGCGCTGATCGTTGAGCACATTGACTTCATGGATATCCACCGTAAACACTTCAATGTTACGTCACTTGCGGAGTTATTCCAGGTGGAGAACATTGAAGGTTTATTTAACTTTCTTCATGAAACGCATTTAAATCGTAACATATATATATGTAACTTCTATGCATTGATTTTAATTTTAATGTAATGTATGTATATTTTAATTGATCGTACATATTTAAATTGATCTAGTCATCTCATTATTTGGTAGCTGGCCTTACACTCGTACCATGGTATACTTTTATTTCATTTGCCACAGTATACCATCTACCATGCTTGGCCCTAATTGATACTAGTTTGTGTCAATGGGCCGTTAAGCACCAGTCCATTCCATTCCATTGTGCAGACTACTAGTATGGCCATGAACCAAACAACAACAGTAACGCAATGTATGACAGGGACAACACGTATTGATAATGTCTGTTTCAATGCGTGGACAGTATATAAATGCATATATTACATGTACATCATATATAATGAATTTTACGCGAACGTGTGGCACTACGGAAGAGACAGCAATAACAAACTGTATCTCAGTACTTTAAAGACACAGGATGTCAGATATGCCCAGACAATGATGATTACTAAAACATAATTGTATTGCACATTTATTACCGTATTGATGAACACAAGTTTAACTATCCGTCAGCCGAAAACAATTTGGTAAAACTATGTTTATACAATGTAGTACTGAAAAATAACTAGCATTGAGCTCGCTAGGTTTCTGCAATCATGGTTACTGAGCTAATTCAACTAGTAGGTATATCTAGAATTAAACGTATTTACATAGGTGGTAGTATTGTTACTGGTATAACCCGTTCAGTCTCAATTAATGGGCTCGTCCAAGAAATTTAATGGGTATCACTATCAGACCGAAGAAAAATACAAAAGATAGTTCTCGTATATAGAAAAGGCAGGTAAGCTTCCAACATGTCTACACAAATTATTACCACAACTTGTCAGAGAAGTAGTCCATATGAATTGCGTAATTGGAGCAATTTTATTGCATTAGCCAGACGAACAGAAATTTACTCGAAATAATGTATACCGTCTTCTATGACAATATGGAACGAGTTAGTTGAGGAAATGGAGAGTTCTTCTTCGATAGCCGTTTTTTAAGACAGGTTAAAACAACTATTCAAACCGCCTATTGTTCCAGAATACTATCTGATCGGTGATAGAACGCACTCTGCTTTTAACACGCCCGTATACGAAAGCAATGTAGTAAACTAAATTTAGACATTTGTTTATGACTAATCTGCGAGAATCACCATTGTGTGACTGTACACTTGATGCAGAAGATGCCGAGCACTTCTCTTTAAAATGCCCGTCATTCCACCAGCAACACCAGAAACTAATTACTGCAACCCGTTAATACTACCCGTTATCTATAACTACATTGTACTCAAGTGTGGGGAGTTAACATATTTTGAAGGTAATGCTAGCTCTTTTTTAGAAGTCCAATGCTACATAAATCTTACTCGTCGTTTCAATAATCAAGGTAAACCTATTCACATGTTCCTGCTTTGTGAAATCTATGGTTACTCGGTGGCCCGATCTTGGGATGTCAGTTGGTTTGTATTCACAGGACAGTGCAACAATAATTATTGGATATCTTCGCTTATTCTTACGATGACATACATGTCGGTGTGGGTGTTTAATAATATGTGACGGTGGCATGAGAAAGGGAGGTGATGGCACCTCTAGTCAATCAAATTGTTAATGCACCGGAACACCACCGTGGCCCATAAACGTTTTATAAATACAAATTGTTCGAATAGTGTGAGCTTGTCATTGATAGAATGACTAGCAGCGCAAACCTTAACCAGAATGCGCTGTTGCGCACACTCATCAGGGCCTGCGCTGTCATATGCCTCGTTTCTCCAACCACCGTGGCACGACGGTTGGTACGTTATACTTTACGTGACATTTTAGACAATTTGAAATCCTAATTCTACATGTATTTACTCTATGCAAATTTACATTATACATACAATGTATAAACATTTATGTCTAAAGACATTATACCACATGTCATAGTGCATGCAATAAGTAATTGGAGAGGGCTGTAACTAATGTTGTTAAGACTTGTTGCCCATCCCGTTTGCTTTTCTTAATAGTAAAGTGTATATTTTGAAACTGTTGTATACAGTCTATACATAGCAATACAAATGTGTAAAGCATAGGTGATAATGTATTATCAATTCATAACTAGACGGTTTTATGTTTCCGGTACAGTGCATCGTGCTACAGTAATAGCGGACATGCATTTCAGTTATCAAATTATTTACAATATTTATGAGACTCTACACATGTATATCCCTGGGAACAAACACAAACTCATTGGACGTTTATCAAATACAACAGTGAGTTCAGTGCATATATGCCATTCACAGTATATAAAGCCAAAACATACGACGTATCGAACATGATGTCCGAAATATCATCTGAGACATAGTGACTTTAATCTTATCTTTATAACCAGTGACAATATCCATATTGCTGTACGGTCACGGGTACATTTTCATCTGTGTGACTGTAACTGGGGAAATCTTGTTGACAATACGCATACTTTCGAGGCCGGTGTATTTTCATGTCGTCTGCCATAGATCGGCCGCCTGATATGCGCTTGCTAGATGCATATGGGTGGTGTTTTATGAGCGAACAGTTTTTGTCTGAGGCGGGGCCCGGCTTATTAACGGAAAATCAGCATTTGCCACGTGCGGCTCGTCTCAAAGATAATACGGTCCATTGTGTCAGCCGCGGTGTATACCACACTGTAATGAAACAAGAAAGGTGAAACGGTATTTCCGGGTTGTTTTAAATCTTGAGAAAGAGACACGCCGTTTCTACTCATATATGTTCGTACTCTTAGATAACGCAATTGCATCACATACAGTCACGCTCGTTTACGCGAAGTCCGTCGAACTGTGATAAATACTTCGAGTAAACCGAAGTTCGACGTAACGAAATCTGAACAAGACCTCGAACTATTGCCATACACGTTACGGGACGCAACTCCCATACGACCTGTGACGTTATTGATCACTGGTGATTAAATCAGATGAGCTAAGTTGAATTGGTGTCGAGGAAATCACCTTTAACACTTATTCAAAGTTTGTTTACAAAGGTTTACACAGGTACAAGTAAACAAGTCCAGTCTTTGAACGAGAGGGGTTGATAGCGTTACGGTCCCTATGGGGGCACTCGGGTAACATGGTCCGTATAGGGGCACTAAAATGGTCCAAATAGGGGCACTTATAAACATGTATTTTAAAGGCTTACATCGATATACAACACTGATAAGTATATACAGTAACCACTGTATGTGCTACAACAGGTGAGAAAAGTATCTTACGACATTTGTCACCATTGTAGTCCCAGATCAGCCTGCCTCAAAGTACTAGTGCGACATGTCATGTAAAGGCTCTCATCGAGTGGTATAACACTAAGTAGTATATAAGGGAACCATTGTATGTGTACCAACAATTATGAAGGAAGTACCTGACGGCATTTGTCACCAGCATAGTCCCAGATCAGCCTGCGTAACAGCCCAGTCCAAGACAACTGTATCATATTTATACTGTGTTATATGTGACGCATACTGGCATATGTTTGTATGATATTTAGATACTTTATAATATGCTACTCGTGGTAACGTTACTGGGCCATATAGGGGCACTCGGATAACATGGTCCGTATAGGGGCACTAACATGGTCCAAATAGGGGTACTTCCATATATATTCTATACCATACTTGCTGCGACTGGTGGTAACGTTACTGTGCCATATAGGGGCACTCGGGTAACATGGTCCGTATAATTATGGGCACTACAATGGTCCAAACAGGGGCACTTCTGTACATCTTCTATATCATACAAGATGCGACTGGTGGTAACGTTACTGGGCCATATAGGGGCACCCGGGTAACATGGTCCGTATAGGAGCACTGAAATGGTCCAAATAGGGGCACTTCTGTACATCTTCTATATCATACAAGATGCGACTGGTGGTAACGTTACTGGGCCATATAGGGGCACCCGGGTAACATGGTCCGTATCGGGGCACTGAAATGGTCCAAATAGGGGCACTTCTGTACATCTTCTATATCATACAAGATGCGACTGGTGGTAACGTTACTGGGCCATATAGGGGCACTCGGGTAACATGGTCCGTATAGGGGCACAAATATGGTCCAAATAGTGGCACTTCCATACATATTTTATACGAGACATGATGCGACCGGTGGTAAAGTTACTGGGCCGATATGCAACTAAACTATATTTCTTTGCAGTTCTGTATGTCACAGTTTTTTTAAATATTGTTCCATTTATTGACAGAGTCCGATAGACCGTCGGTGACGTAAAAATACCGAGCTACGTCATGTATGTCATTCCCTATGTAGATACTTTTATTTCTCGTTTCTACCTGCTCCTATAGACAGGATCACCATTCAATGAGTATATCATCTGACATTACGCATTTCTACAAGGGAACAGCCCTCTATACATACGAAGTACATGCATGTGGACAAGTCATTAAATAATTAGACACGTTTGTTCCGACATGACGTATACATACAGGGGAACAGCTATATATTCAAAGTATGTGGACACATCATTACATCAGTACACATGTTTGCTATGACATGTCTCATGTGTACAGGAGAACAGCCATATATTGCAAGTATATGGATAATTCATTAAATAGTTACACACGTTTTCTCCGACATGTCGCATGCATGCAGATAAACAGCCCTTGAATCCTAGTATGTGGACAATTCTTTCAATAATTACGAACATTAGCTCTGACATGAAACATTCATACAGGGGAACAACTATTCATTTAAATTATGTGAACAAGTCACATACATCACATACATTTTCTCGGACATCACGCATGCATACAGGGGAACAAGTATACATTTTAATTATATGGACACGTTATTATTTACGCAAGTTCGCTCTGACATAACGCAAAGTATGTAGACAAGTCATTACGTCAGTACACACGTTTGCTCCGACATGACGCATACATACAGGGGAACAGCTATATATTCAAAGTATGTAGACAAGTCATTACGTCAGTACACACGTTTGCTCCGACATGACACATACATACAGGGGAAAGTATATATTCAAAGTATGTAGACAAGTCATTACGTCAGTACACACGTTTGCTCCGACATGACGCATACATACAGGGGAACAGCTATATATTCAAAGTATGTTGACAAGTCATTACATCAGTACACACGTTTGCTCCGACATGACGCATACATACAGGGGAACAGCTACCTATTCAAAGTATGTAGACACGTCATTACACCAGTACACACGTTTGCTCCGACATGACGCATACATACAGGGGAACAGCTATTTATTCAAAGTATGTAGACAAGTCATTAAATCACTACATACGTTTGTTCCGACATGACACATACATACAGGGGAACAGCTATCTGTTCAAAGTATGTGGACAAGTCATTACATCAGTACACACGTTTGCTCCGCATAACGCATGCATACAGGGAAGGGAACAACCTTCCACTCTAAATTGTGCGGCGGAACAATTCAATGGAGTATGACACATGTTTGCTCTTACGCGACGTATGCATACAAGAGAATATCCCGCTATTCATGTACACGGGCGAACAAGTATTTTACAAGGAATTATCACACAAATATGAGACAGATACTTTATTTTGCTCCAACTAGTGCTGTGTGGAACAATATTTTAAAAAACTATGACATACAGAACTGCAAAGAAATATAGTTTAGTTGCATATCGGCCCAGTAACGTTACCACCAGTCGCATCATGTCTCGTATAGAATATGTATGGAAGTGCCACTATTTGGACCATATTTGTGACCCTATACGGACCATGTTACCCGAGTGCCCCTATAGGCCCAGTAACGTTACCACCAGTCGCATAGTGTATGATATAGAAGATGTACAGAAGTGCCCCTATTTGGACAATTTCAGTGCCCCTATGCGGACCATGTTACCCGAGTGCCACCATAGGGACCAGTAACGTTACCACCAGTCTCATCTTGTATGATATAGAAGATGTACAGAAGTGCCCCTATTTGGACCATTTCAGTACCACTATACGGACCATGTTAACCGAGTGCCCCCATAGGGACCAGTTACGTTACCACCAGTCGCATCTTGTATGATATAGAAGATTTACAGAAGTGCCCCTATTTGGACCATTTTAGTGCCCCTATACGGACCATGTTACCGAGTGCCCCCATAGGGACCAGTTACGTTACCACCAGTCGCATTTTGTATGATATAGAAGATGTACAGAAGTGCCCCATTTGGACCATTTTAGTGCCCCTATACGGACCATGTTACCCGAGTGCCCCCATAGGGACCAGTAACGTTACCACCAGTCGCATCTTGTAGGATATAGAAGATGTACATAAGTGCCTCTATTTGGACCATTTCAGTGCCCCTATACGGACCATGTTACCCGAGTGCCCCCATAGGGACCAGTAACGTTACTACCAGTCGCATCTTGTATGATATAGAAGATATACAGAAGTGCCCCTATTTGGACCATTTCAGTGTCCCTATACGGACCATGTTAGCCGAGTGCCCATATATGGCCCAGTAACTTTACCACCAGTCGCAGCAAGTATGGTATAGAATATATATGGAAGTACCCCTATTTGGACAATTTTAGTGCCCCTATACGGACCATGTTATCCGAGTGCCCCTATATGGCCCAGTAACGTTACCACCAATCGCATCTTATAAAGTATCTAAATATCATACAAACAGGTCCCAGTATGCATCACGTATAACACAGTATAAATATGATACAGTTGTCTTGGACTGGGCTGTTACGCAGGCTGATCTGGGACTATCTGGTGACAAATGCCGTCAGGTCCTTCCTTCATAATTGTTGGTACACATACAATGGTTCCCTTATATATTACTTAGTGTTATACCATCCGATGAGAGCCTTTACATGACATGTCGCACTAGTACTTTGAGGCAGGCTGATCTGGGACCGCAATGGTGAAAAATGTCTTAAGATACTTTTCTCACCTGTTGTAGCACATACAATGGTTCCTGTATATACTTATCAGTGCTATATATCGATGTAAGCCTTTAAAATACATGTTTATAGGTGCCCCTATTTGGACCATTTTAGTGCCCCTATACGGACCATGTTACCCGAGTGCCCCCATAGGGACCGTAATGCTACGAACCCTACGGCTTTGATCCGGTAAATTGGCGCCGCGAATTCGCACTTCGAGTGCAAACTCACACTTTCACTTAACGAGAGTGAAGTACCACACATTTGTGTTTTCGGGACCTAACAATTAGTTCGAATTGGCGAAAATTCGACGTAGCGAAATTCGCCGGAACGGTAGCCAGTTACATTGAAAACAATAGGATCTGAAACGGGACTTGGACACGAATTCGACGTAACGAGGGAATTCGACTTAACCGAGTAAACGAATGTAGACTGTACATTTATGTAAGCTCTATGCTCCGTACATGGAGTCAGCCCAGAACCAAAATCGGGCTGCGTGAAGTGTTACTAAAGTACATGTACGTCATATTTGTAATTCGTCATACTGTGAAAATGGACTTCCTGGTACCCACCCAGCATGGTTGTTTGGGAACTGCGCTATTTATGCAGGCGTGTCCATAACGCCGGTGTTTGTTTTGCACATTGCGTAAGTCACACGACAGTTATCATACTGCATGGACGCCGGACAACAATTGGAAAGAGGTATTTAAACGTAAATGCTTTTGTAGTGATGAAAACGTCTGACGATCCGACGTAGATAACAACGGCATGCTGAACAGTATGTTTAGACGAATACTCTACGTGTGTTATATTTCATGTATCTACATTTAGGGTTGACCCGTTATATATATATGCTTCGTACTAAACACAGCGTGCGTAAGAAATTGTTTGGGAACACACATACCAGCCAACTGCTCGGACAAGATTCTCCCACACGGTAAAACTGGCATGGTAAACAGAACTACTTTCCCGAGCGGACGGAATGTCGTCCAGTTGTTTATGGTATTTCTGTGCACCGTCAACTTACTTTTCCCTGTCTTTCTGCGTGTGTACTACGTGTTATGTTTACTTTTTGTCGACAATCAAATGATGTTTACACACTGCGTTACCGCCCGAGTCTAGTTCGTTGTCTATGATTGTTTATGGTGTTATATTGTACTTGGAGATGGGCATTCGCTATGAACGTAGTCCATTATAGAGTTCGCTCTGCAGTTTTGGACGTAGAGGGCAGCGACTTGTATGATGTCAGAAAAAGCTACGTGACATTTCGAACACCCATCCGAAAAAGTACGTATTGAAAATCGCGAACGGGATTTGGTTCCGTTCGATCATTTCCACCGCAGAATTACCGTAATGGTAATTATATGATGAAACGCCACCTAGCACCAATTACTGACATGTGATTATACCTTTAAAAAAAGACGACGATCTATACTGCTCGCTAGAACCGTGGCGGTTGTTTCACTGATGGAATGGCAAACAGTGTAGATGCTTATCAGACTGTGCAGATGTACTGGCTGATCTGGATCTACACTGGTCGTAACATCTAAAAGCCCCGTTTCTCCAGTCATATCCACATATGAGACGAGCCACGACATTACGTACTTTGCAACATATAAAACTTCGCCGTAAATGATTCTGAGTTATAGTAATATGTTTATTAAAATAAAACGCCGAAAATTTATCCGAATTTTCAGAGCAAATGCGGAATTTTCTTCCGCATTTCCCATGAAAATTTAGTCTAATTTGGACTTCATTTACAGCAATTGTCAAATTTTTAAAATCAATAATGGCGACATTCCGAAATATCAGAAGGTACGTTATCTCATGTCGCGTCTCATATCGATGTGGGATCTGTGAATAGAAGGGATCAATAAAATGTCTGACATCGTTGTGTTGTACATACCTTTAATCGTATTATTTGCAAGTATACATGTACCGATTATGTCCGTATGTATATATAAATAAAATATCTGGACTATATACATGTATACCGATTTTTTTGTTTGTTTGTTTGTTAACCCATTACAAGCGCGGGCTGTGGGCTGAGAAAAGGTACCTGACGGCATTTTCAAAAATTGTATGTCCTGATCAGCTTGCACAGCCGTAAGGTACCTTTTCTCAGCCGGCAACACATTTGCAAACAGTGTAGATGCGCATGAGCCAGTTCAACCTAAGAAATATACAAAGATTTACAAAAACAATATGTACAAGATGAAATTTACACAACCCGACCCTTTTTTCTCAACGCTATATGGGATGGTCCCCATATTTGGGCTTCGGGCTGAGGTACCTGACGGCATTTTCAACAATTGTATGTCATGATCAGCTTGCACAGCTGTGGAGCTACAGTGACCAAATGGCGGTCGTCATTTTGACCGGTCCAGTGGCTGGTTGGTTGAGACTATGTGACGGATAAATCAACGATCGGGGTTCACCCTTACCGGACTGCCGACCTACACGGTTTGGTCATCATGTACATGCTGGCTTCCGATACTTGAGAGGTAAATCCTGTTATGTCCCATTAAAAGGTAATACGATATGTACTAATCATATTGCTTTTGGGACTGGAGGTAAGTGACACTGGTACGGTATGGGACCTGACACCAGGTCATGTACGGTCGTGAAACGTACGCTAGACGCGCGGACGAACAGTAGCGGCAGGGGGGAGAGGTGAGTAACAAAATTGGGGGGAACTTCGCCAGCGTCCATCGAGCCTCCCAGCCCCATTTCGGCCTCCCTATTTTGTTATCCTTGCCCTTTTCTGCGTCCACCGATCCTCCCAGCCCCATGTCAGTCCCTATTTTGTTATCCTTTCCCTTTTCTGTGTTCACCGAGCCTCCCAGCCCCATTTCAATCCCAATGTTGTCATAATTTGTCATATTTTGTCATAATATCTCATAATTTCTCATAATATGATAAAATATGAGAAATAACACCCTATTAGAGATAAGAAATCCATAAGTTATACTCAGTATATACAGTAATCTGTCATACATTTTGTTATACATTTATTAAAAAATAAAATAACACCCTATTAGAGATAATAAATATATAAGTTATACTCAGTATATGTAATCACATAATGAATTAATTGATCCAAGAGTTTCTTGTGGGAATATCTGAACCCATCCCAGAGGATCAACAATTTATCGACCTGGACACACAGGCCCTCCCCTGGTGCGGCTTCCAGCCGATGAACCGTGGGTTAAGATTCTGAACGACGCCAAAGACGAGTTTGAAGTCGATGGCGCCGCAGCGGTCTTCTCAACATGGAGAGTTGAGGCAGAATACCCGCCTCCGACTCCAATTCGTGAATTGATGGGGGTTGGTGACCCGAAAGTAGTAGATATCAAAGCGGGCCGCGTTTCCATAGATGGCACGATGACAGACGATAGGGCATCGAGCCTTCTCCAAGAACTCCCACAGGGGGAATACATCCTGAAACTCAAGTATTTACGAGAACAGGATGAGGGAGATTGGGTGGTCGAAGACAAATTTGATCCCGTGAAAAAAGAAAAGCGTAAGGGCCAAGGCGTTGTAAAAATTAACAGTGACAGAAAGCCGGGCGCTCCGAGCGGGATCGATAGACCATACTACCAGAATGCCTACCCCGTTACCGCTGTTGTCTATGGGCTGTATACAATAAAAGACCCAGATCCTGCCGCCAACCATGCTCCGCTAAGAGATGGCGACCTCAACTGTGTCGCCCAGATAGTGGTGGATCATTTTGAAAGTGCCTCGAGGGGCCAGGGGCTCACTACCACGAGGCGACAGAAAATTCAGCAGTGGGAGTACAGGGTCCATGAACCGGGTGCCACAGTTGACGCCGTGGCTGATCTTGAAAGCATTCTACAACGGGCGATCATCTTGAAGGACATTGCCGGTGGGGTCATCTACAACAGTGGGAAGTACCAGCGACGTGGTACCCAAAGTTATCGAAAAGCAGAACTCATCGTCCACAACGGCCACGCCTGGTCTATAGACCTGCACTTTCCGAGTTCTAGACGGGTTCGCATATATCAGGGTGATGTGTGGGAAGCTATCAGAGAAGCAGCACGAGACCAGCCGATCGCAGTATGGCTCTTAGGGGGAGAGGACAAGAAGCTAACTGTGGACCAGTTTGTGCTCCAGGACGGTACCGCCTACCGGACTCGGGAAACACACGACCACTTGATTAAAGCATGCGATAATCTAGGTGACCGCGATCTTGCAGAAAAGGTATTCGGCGTCAACCATGCTGCTGCGGTAATAACCAGAGAGAAGAATGGCTGGAAGCCCACCCCGGCGCTTCTCGCGGATGACATCCAGAAGGCTTGCGTGGAGCATGGTCATGGTGGCCTTTGGAACTCGATGGACTATGACACACGAAATATTGTCAGTATCGATATGAAGGCGTGCTATCCCGCCAGTTTTCAGGGCCTCGGTGAAGCCAAGCCCTATTTCGATCGGTTTGGCCACCCAAAACACAGGATGACCAGGGTTAGCATTAATGCCCCCCTCCCTAAAAATATTGGCACTGGATTCGCCGAGGTTATCGAGTGGAATTTCAAAGACAACATTCACCCCGTCATCCCCGCTTGGTTTGAAAAGCATTTCGCAGAGCAGGGGTGGGCTCCCACACCACTGCTCACCTTCGTCGTAGAGTCGGGTCTCCTAAAAAGCCTCAAAGTCCGCGAAGCTATTATTGCGTTCGAGAAGGAAACTGATGTCTGGCTCCTTGAGAACCGGGATCAGGACTGCAGCATTATCGGCAAGTTCACACAAGACAACAAGGCCGAAGGCAAACGACTGACCAGAAGGCTAGTGACAGACCAGGGAGAACTCGACTTCCTTGTACAAGACACCCGCCAAAGCGGTACCTTAGTTGGCGCGCCTCAAAAATGCGTCATATTCTCACTTATTATGATGGCTCGCAGCCTCAGTACACCCACTTGCGGGCGAGCATGTTGGCCTACGCCCACGTCAACCTCCTCTCTATGCTTTCGATATTCGACTCTAAGGAGGCTGTCCGGGTGGCCACTGACAGCATCTACATCCAAAGAACCGCACTACACAAGCTCAACGGAAATAGTGCCTTTGTCGCCCACACGCGAATGTGATAGTGATACGTTCAATCGTTGTTTCCCTGGGATGTCATACCTTCCACCAGTTGCTCCAGCCCAGTGGCGCGACAAAGGTGAGCAATTGTACATGCCCCTGTATCATGCCGCCTACCGACCCAAGCCAGAATATAAAATACAGGATAAGGACATGGCGCCCAGCACCGCGCCAATCTACAACGACCCGCTAGCCCGACACCGGATGAGTTACAGAGTGGCATGCGGTTCTCTTACCAGGCGAATTGCAATTCCTGGAGCGCAGGATTGCAATTCGCGTTCCCATTAATTGCAATTGGACCGCAATCGGACCGCAATCGGACTGCAATCATGTGACCGCGGTCCAAAGAGTTGGTTGCGGAATTGCAATACTTATAGCGCAGTTCGGGCTGCGCTCCGCTTTTAATTGCAATTTACGCTCCTTTGTTTCTGTAAACTGCGAAAGAATGACCGCTTTACGCTGCGCTCTGCGGTAAAACCAGCGGACCGCTCTGTTTAACCAATGCGGCAATAAAATCGAAATAGTTGACAAACGTATCCGTGTTCCTCCAATCCAAAATTTTATCCCTCTATCTAATTCAAAGTGACTACCCTAGAAAGTCAGCGGTATTTGTGATCTGTTTTTTTTGGTGCGCAATATAAATCGGCGGGTTATTGCGAGACAAACAGTGAAACATTGACCTTGACAATTTCTTGGACAAAACAAAATGTCGTCACTCACTCACTGCCGTTCCGAATATCAAGAACACATTAATAGACACCACCATGCTGACAATATATTTATTTTCATATAAAAATCAAATGATAATGTGTGGTCTACGGTATAATATAGCAAAACAAAGCATCAATTTTGCGTTTTGTTTACTTTTTCGTCGGTATCAAATTACGTTTTCCTATTATGTTGACATTATTTCGACGCGATCCTATAGTCGACATGACAATTTCTGAGATCAATACAACTTTTCATAATGTCTTTCAATTTCAAGCTGCAAGGAGGACTGTGAATTGCATATTAACCATAATAACATGGTGAACATATTGATAATAATTTTAAAAGAAATGCATATTTTAATTTTCGAACCTGATCATAAAAAATTAAAATATTTAAAAATTTATTTTGGAATTAGATTTATATTACTGCAAACGTTCTGTTCTAGCTGTTGATTTCTATTGGCCCGATTCAAATTTTGTAAAGATAATATTTATTCCGGTGATAGCCATTTATTTAAAATAAAACGGTTTACTTGTGTCACAGAGTGAGAAAGATAAATAACGGCCCGGAATCGAACCAGGGACCTCATGTTTACCGTACCATGCCCATACGACTCTACCGAGCAAGCTAACAAGGCACAGATCATACACACTTCATCCCCATGGTCAGTTGCGTACTGTGACATTCTTCTCCGCCAAATTGAAATTCGTCCTCGAATTCTATGTTTAATTTTTGTCTCCGAATTCCATATGTTTGGGTACAATTTGGGAGTATTTATCAGTCGCGGTCCTTTGTTGGGCAACAGAATACTCAATTATCGTCCGTACCCAGAGTTCCGGTGCTCCATAGGTTTTTCCTGCAGAGTACCGATCGGATCTCATTCGCGCTTTAGCTGTTAATTGTGACATATTTTTCTGTACTTATTACACAGAAATGAATAAGTATAATACTGACATTTCTTTCAATTGAAAAATACAGAAAATATGTCGCAATTAACAGTTGAAGTGCAAATCAGATGTGATTTGGTACTTTGCAGGGGAAACCTACGGAGAGCACCATTATAAACTCTCGGTACGGATGATGCGGGAGTATTCTGCAGAGTTACTTCCCGCAACTACGTTGGGCGCTAAATGTCACAGGGTGAGAAAGATGTGCACCAGCCCGGAATCGAACCGGGGATCTCTGGTTTACCACACCATCGCTCTACCTGCTGAGCAAACCGGGCACAAATACACACTTATTCACCATAGTGATCACTTCATTCAACCAAAAATTCACAAGCTAGAAGTTATGCCAAATTATTACAGTCAACGTCACAGATTATGCTCTTGGCGACATTAGCGGACACAAATTTGTCCATCAATTTGATCAAATAAACAACGGAATCTGACAGATAACACTACGACGGCGCATGGAAACATCATTATTCTGGTACTTGGAATCAAAATGGTGGATATTAAGATCAATATGTAGGCGCTGACGGAACCTTTAACATTTTTTATCACGATAGCAGCTACAGGGATTGTTGGACGCATTTATTTAGAGAAACAAGAGATTACAATGGATTGGATAATATACTAAGTGACATTTTGTTCTAACGTACACCAACATAGAGGATTAAATTTGCGACAATGTTGGATTCTGGATTTTGTGGACAGGTGACAGAAATCGGAGTGGATAAGAACCGACAGACGTGATTCTGAATATGCGTGCTTGGTCTGTGGTTTTTTCTTCCAGATCATGTCATGGCATGTTTTAATTTCACGTGTGTCAAAGCAGCACTATTGAATATAATGAATAACTTTAATATTCTACACCAGAATTAAAGTTCATTCATCGTCTGATGTGTAACTGATAAATTAAGGTAAGTTACTTGTATATGACAACTTTTGCCTCACCACGATAGAGGAGGGGGCATTTAGTGTTACCCTTGACCTTGTCCGTTCTTCCGTCTGTCACCAACCTAGTAACTCGAAAAACTTTTAAACCGTAATAGCTACATACCTGAAACTTGGTACATGTATGTTTGATTCGACCCCATGGTCATGGATTATCTCCCTCTTTTCAAGTTAGAATTTTCCAATTTTGTCTTGTAGCTCGTAAAACTTTTAAACCCTAATAGCTACACACCTGAAACTTGGTATGTCCTTATGATGAGTAGATTTGCAAAGTTTATTTTCATTCGACCGCGAGTCATGGATTATCTCCCTCTTTTTGAATTAGAATTTGAAAATTTTGCCTTGTAACTCGTAAAACTTTTGTAATAGCTACAGCACTGAAATTTGATATGTAGCTTCCTTCTGATGAGTAGATGCGGAAAGTTTATTTTGATTTTTGTTTCGAACCCCGTGTCATGGATTATCTCTCCTTTTGGACACTGGAATTTTGCTTGTTTACTATCAAAGCGATATGTGGGGTATCCGTGTTCTATGAACACATTTTCTAGTTTAGTCCCTTTGTTTTTTCGCGCACTGATTTGTCCGGAGCATAACGCGAACACCCTTTGCAATATTTTTTATGAAACTTTAACACTTGCATAGGTCTCACTGGACAGGGCGGAGCTAGCGTTAAAGGTACATGCCCACTCAGTAGGCACAAAATGTTCTTTATGTCAGAGACATTATCGGAGACATTTTCTGGCCAGATAAACAATCATTTACCATTACCCACGTATTGTTTGGCATTATTATACATTTTATATCAGAAGAAAATTTCCACATTGATATCAGGGACGATAACCGTGTTTCCTTAAAATGTTAACGGACATTACTATTTATTCTCTGTATTTATTTTTTGATGTGCAATGATCATACTTTATAATCTGTCAATTTTTTTTTCAGTTGATGCATTTAATTTAATAGTATAAATAATTATAAAATATCATGCCCCATTTGCACATGAAAATACCGTATCCACCACCGCGCGTCACTATCAGTAAAATAAATATTACCAAATGATTATATCTGTATAGCGGGCACTCGTAATGTTTATATTAAAGTAGTGGAATAGTGACAATTATACACTTATTTAATTCCCATAAAGAGCATTTTTAGCCTACTGAGTGGGCTTGCACCTTTAAAAAGGGGTTGGACAATTGTTGTCGCGACCGCCTGCGGACAGTGCGATATAGTCTGCACATTGACGTCCATCTGTATTTTTTTTGCCGAGCCTGCTTGCGGAAAGTGAGACTTAGTGATCACAATGACGTCCGTGCGTCAGTCCGTCCGAAATCGGTGTATGTTTTTAAATACCATATCCTAAGTCACATTGACTTGAAACATCAAATGCTTATTAGTCATAATCCATATATTCATTCTGTCTCCCACTCATGCGGCCCCTGTGCCCCAAGGTCAAATGACTTTGAAATTTTTGTTAAAGTGTTTGCATACCTTATATCTCCACAACACTTACCCAGATTTGCTTCAAACTTCAGATAATTCTTTATTATCCATCCATATTTTCATATTATAGCCCACGCATGCGACCCACATGCCCAAGATCAAGGTCAAATGACTTTCAAATTTGCGTTAAAGCTTTTACATACGTTAATTCAAACTTCAAATAAATATACTCGGACACCATCAAATGCCTCGGTGGGCTCAACATGCGGGCCATGGCCATCTGATTTTTATTTACCGTAGGTTAAAGTTTTTAAGAACACTATATCTCAGAAACAGCTTCGCCAATTCACTCGAAGCTTCACATGTGTGTTTATCATCATCCATATTTTCATTCTATGCTCAACTCCTGCAACCCCTGTGCCCAATATCAAGGTAAAATTACTTTCAAATTTACCTCAAAGTTTTTGACATGCCTGCATGTGGACAGTGCGATATAGTTGTCACATTGGCCTACATACGTACGTACGTACATCCGTCCGGTTAAATTTTTTTAAATTTTTTTGATTTAAGGTTAAAGTTTTTAAAGGTACATGCCCACTCAGTAGGCACAAACTGTTCTTTATAGCAATTAAATAAGTGTATAATTGTGTCACTATTCCACCAGTTCTAAAAATTATGTGTGCCCGCTATCCTATATAATCATTTAGTAATATTTATTTTACTGATAATGACTAGCAGTGGTATCAAGCTATTTTCATATTCAAATGAGGCATGATATTTTTATGCCACCGGGTTCGAAGAAACGGGTGGCATATAGTGTTTGGACCGTCCGTCGTCTGTCCGTCCGTCACACTTTTCGGTTAACCACTTTGTCACAGTTTCTCCAAATATGCTGCAGGTGGCATCCGCATTCGACAGACGCATTTCTTGTTTTTAATAATTTATGCTAATTAAAGGTACATACCCACTCAGTAGGCACAACACTTAAAGTTATGTGTATTCTCAGTTATTTGTAGGAATTAAATAAGTGTATAATTTTGTCACTATTCCACCAGTTCTAAACATTACGAGTGCCCGTTATATGGATATAATCATTTAGTAATGTTTATTTCACTGATAGTGACACGCGTTGATATCAGGCTATTTTCATAGGCAAATGGGGCATGATATTTTTTAATTACTTATACTAATTAAATGTGTTTCCCTGAAAAAATAATGTTTTCGACAGATTATAAAGTATGATCATTGCACATCAAAAAATAAATAGTAATGTCTTGGTAACATTTTAAGGAAACACGGTTATCGCCCTGATAGCAATGTGGAAATTTACGTCTGATATAAAATGTATAATAATGCCTAATAATATGTGTATTAATGGTGAATTAATGTTTATTTTGCCAGAAAATGTCTCAGATGATGTCTCTGATATAAAGAACATTTTGTGCCTACTGAGTGGGCATGTACCTTTAAGAACATATATCTCTGAAACCGCTTCACCAATTCACTCGAAAACTTCACATACGGTGTATTTGTCACCCCACATTTTCATTATTATTTATATGTGCCCAATGTCACGGTCAAATTACTTTGAAATTTCCCTTAAAGTTTTTGTTGGGCCCGCTTGCAGACAGAGCGATATAGTTGGCACATTGGTGTGCATTCAGGATAAAGTTTTTGGTTAAAGTGTTTTTTAGTTAAAGTTTTTGGGTATACTATCAAAGCCTCGGCGGGTGCGGCATGTTTTTACGTCAACGGGCTAAAGCTTTGTTGCAATAAAAAAAATTGTTTGTACTATCAAATGCCTCGGCGGGCACGACATGCAGGCCATGGCCATCTAGTTATTATGGCATGCGATTTGATCAGTCGGCCATCACACCATGACTAGTTTAGCACTTGATCAGTCGGCCATCGCACCAGGACTAGTTTAGCACTTGATCAGTCGGCCATCACACCAGGACTAGTTTAGCACTTGATCAGTCGGGACATCGCTCCAGGACTAGTTTAGAACTTGATCAGTCGGCCATCACACCAGGACTAGTTTAAAACTTGATCAGTTTCCCATCTCACCAGGACTAGTATAGCACTTGATCATCGGCCATCGCACCAGGACTATTTTTTGAACTTGTTCAGTCGGCCATCACACCAGGACTAGTATAGCACTTGATCAGTCGGCTATCGCACCGGGACTAGTTTAGCCCTTGATCAGTCGGCCATCGCACCAGGACAAGTATAGCACTCGATCAGTCGGCCATCGCACCAGGACTAGTTTAGAACTTGATCAGTCGGCCAGCGCTCCAGGACTAGTTTAGCACTTGATCTGTCGGCAATCTCACCATGACTAGTATAGAACTAGATCAGTCGGCCATCGCTCCAGGACTAGTTTAGCCTTGGTCAGTCGGCCATCATACCAGGACTAGTTTAGCCCTTGATCAGTTGGCCATCACACCAGGACTAGTGTAGTCCTTGATCAGTCGGCCATCGCACCAGGACTAGTATAGAACTTGATCAGTCGGCCATCGCACCAGACTAGTTTAGCCCTTGATCAGTCGGTCATCGCACCAGGACTAGTAGAGCACTTGATCAGTCTGCCATCGCACCATAAGTAGTATAGCGCTTGATTAGTCGCCCATTGCACCATGCCACAGTATAGCACTTGATCAGTTGGCCATCTCACCATGCCCAGTATAGCACGTGATCAGTCGGCCATGCCGAGTATACATGTAGCACTTGATCAGTCGGCCATCGCACCAGGACTAGTAGAGCACTTGATCAGTCTGCCATCGCACCATAACTAGTATAGCGCTTGATCAGTTGGTCATCGCACCAGGACTAGTAAGAGCACTTGATCAGTCTACCATCGCACCATAAGTAGTATAGCGCTTGATCAGTCGCCCATTGCACCATGCTCAGCATAGCACTTGATCAATTGGCCAACTCACCATGCCAGTACACGTGATCAGTCGGCCATGCGAGTATAGCACTTGATCAGTCGGCCATCACACCAGGACTAGTTTAGAACTTGATCAGTCGACCATCGCACCAGGAATAGTTTAGCACTTGATCAGTCAGCCATCGCACGAGACTAGTTTAGCCCTTGATCAGTCGGCCATCGCACCAGACTAGTATAGCACTCGATCAGTCGGCCATCGCACCATGACTAGTTTAGAACTTGATCAGTCGGCCATCGCACCACGACTAGTTTAGAACTTGATCAGTCGGCCATCGCACCAAGACTACTTTAGAACTTTATCAGTCGGCCATCGCACCAAGACTATTATTATAGCACTTGATCAGTCGGCCATCGCACCAGGACTAGTTTAGCACTTGATTAGTCGGCCACGTCATCCTGCGTTACAGACAGAAGTGGTGGTCGGTGGGGGGGGGGGGTGTGTAGTGTAGTCATAGACACAAACTGGTGGTGGTGGTGGTGGTGGTGGTGATATAGACCGGAACTTTTAGGATGCCAAATGTAGATGGCTGGTGTGTGTGGGGGATCATTGTTTTGTGTCCCCCGCGTGTGCGGAGTACAATGATGAATTACTTATGAATCGCAGGCGGGAGTGTAGTATTTCACCATGCCCGTACGTATATCACTTGATTAGTTGGCCATCTCACCATGCCCAGTATAGCACGTGATCAGTCGGCCATGCCGAGTATAGCACTAGATCATTCGGCCATCACACCAGGACTACTTTAGCACTTGATCAGTCGGCCATCGCACCAGGACTAGTATAGCACTCAATCAGTCGGTCCATCACACCAGGACTAGTATAGCACTCGATCAGTCGGTCATCGCACCGGGACTAGTTTATAACTTGATCAGTCGGCCATCGCACCAGGACTAGTTTAGAACTTGATCAGTCGACCATCGCACCAGGAATAGTTTAGCCCTTGATCAGTCGGCCATCGCACTGAGACTAGTTTAGCCCTTGATTAGTCGGCCATCGCACCAGGACGACTAGTATAGCACTCGATCAGTCGGCCATCGCACCAGGACTAGTTTAGTGGTGGTCGGGGGTGGGGGGTGTTGTGTAGTCATAGACGAAAACTGGTGGTGGTGGTGATACACATTGTTCCCACTGTGGGATATAGACCGGAACTTTTAGGACGCCAAATGTAGATGGCTGGTGTGTGTGGGGGATCATTGTTTTGTGTCCCCGGCAGTGGTGCGGAGTACAATGATGAATTACTGATGAATTACTGTATTGAACACGTATGTATATGCACTGTGATAGCGTACTTCACAATCCTCAGTTTTAAATTGTTTCTGTATCGTAAAAACTGAACATTTATTCATTTTGAAAAACTTAAAATTGTGGCGATGATCGAAATGAAAACCGGATGTTTACATGCGAAATGAACCGGTGCATCGGTATATTTTAACCGCACGATGACCCACTGTATATTCATACCATATCCGTACGGATATATCGTATATACGAACGGATATCGTATGTTTTTGTATAATATTCGTATAGTACGTTTGTATAATGTAAACAAATTGTACTATACGATGATACGGTAAGTTTTTAACGGAAATAGCGAAGATGACCGCACAAAACGGTATCGCGAAAGAATGACCGCACAAACTGGACCGCGAAAGAATTACCGCACAAACGGTATCGCGAAAGAATGACCGCAACAACGGGACCGCGATTGGACCGCAATTAGACTGCAATTTCAGAGCGGACGAATTGCAATTCAACGACCGCTGGATTGCAATTCTTGGTAAGTGAATCGCAGGCGGGAGTGTAGTATTTCACCATGCCCAGTACGTATATCACTTGATTAGTTGGCCATCTCACCATGCCCAGTATAGCACGTGATCAGTCGGCCATGCCGAGTATAGCACTTGATCAGTCGGCCATCGCACCAGGACTAGCAGAGCACTTGATCAGTCTGCCATCGCACCATAACTAGTATAGCGCTTGATCAGTCGCCCATTGCACCATGCCCAGTATAGCACTTGATCAGTTGGCCATCTCACCATGCCCAGTATAGCACGTGATCAGTCGGCCATGCCGAGTATAGCACTAGATCATTTGGCCATCACACCAGGACTACTTTAGCACTTGATCAGTCGGCCATCACACCAGGACTAGTATAGCACTCAATCAGTCGGCCATCACACCAGGACTAGTTTAGAACTTGATTAGTCGGCCATCACACCAGTACTACTTTAGCACTTGATCAGTCGGCCATCGCACCAGGACTAGTATAGCACTCGATCAATCGGCCATCGCACCAGGACTAGTTTATAACTTGATCAGTCGGCCATCGCACCAGGACTAGTTTAGAACTTGATCAGTCGACCATCGCACCAGGAATAGTTTAGCCCTTGATCAGTCGGCTATCGCACTGCGACTAGTTTAGCCCTTGATTAGTCGGCCATCGCACCAGGACTAGTATAGCACTCGATCGGTCGGACATCGCACCAGGACTAGTTTAGAACTTGATCAGTCGGCCATCGCACCACGACTTGTTTAGAACTTGATCAGTCGGCCATCGCACCAAGACTAGTTTAGTCCTTGATTTGTCGGCCATCGCACCAGGACTAGTTTATAACTTGATCAGTCGGCCACCGCACCATGACTAGTTTTGCCCTTGCTCAGTCGGCCATCGCACCAGGACTAGTTTAGAACTTGATCAGTCGGCCATCGCACCAGGACTAGTTTAGAACTTGATCAGTCGGCCACCGCACCAAGACTAGTTTTGCCCTTGCTCAATCGGCCATCGCACCAGGACTAGTTTAGAACTTGATCAGTCGGCCATCGCACCACGACTAGTTTAGAACTTGATCAGTCGGCCATCGCACCAAGACTAGTTTAGCCCTTGCTCAGTCGGCCATCGCACCTGGACTAGTATAGCACTCGATCAGTCGGCCATCGCACCATGACTAGTTTAGAACTTGATCAGTCGGCCATCGCACCATGACTAGTGTAGGCCTTGATCAGTCGGCCATCGCACCAGGACTAGTTTAGAACTTGATCAGTCGGCCATCGCACCACGACTAGTTTAGAACTTGATCAGTCGGCCATCGCACCAAGACTAGTTTAGCCCTTGCTCAGTTGGCCATCGCACCTGGACTAGTATAGCACTCGATCAGTCGGCCATCGCACCATGACTAGTTTAGAACTTGATCAGTCGGCCATCGCACCAAGACTATTGTAGCACTTGATCAGTCGGTTATCGCACCAGGACTAGTTTAGCACTTGATCAGTCGGCCACGTCATCCTGAGTTACAGACGGAAGTGGTTGTCGGGGGCGGGGGCGGGGGCGGGGGGGGGGTGTAGTGTAGTCATAGACAAAAACTGGTGGTGGTGGTGATACACATTGTTCCCACTGTGGGATATAGACCGGAACTTTTAGGACGCCAAATGTAGATGGCTGGTGTGCGTGGGGGATCATTGTTTTGTGTCCCCGGCGGTGGTGCGGAGTACAGTGATGAATTACTGTATATTGAACACACATGTATATGTACAGTGATACCGTACTTCACAATCCTCAGTTTTAAATATTGTTTCTGTATCGTAAAACTGAACATTTATTCATTTTGAAAAACTTCAAATTATGGCAGATGATCGAAATGAAAACCGGATGTTTACATTCGAAATCAACCGGTGCATCGGTATATTTTAACCACAGGATGACCCACTTTATATTCATACCATATCCGTACGGATATATCGTATATACAAACGGATATCGTATGTTTGTATAATATTCGTATAGTACGTTTGTATAAGCACTGATAATGTAAACAAACTGTACTATACGATGATACGGTAAGTTTTTACCGGAAATAGCGAAAGAATGACCGCACAAACGGTATCGCGAAAGAATGACCGCACAAACTGGACCGCGAAAGAATGACGGCACAAACGGTATCGCGAAAGAATGACCGCAAAAACGGGACCGCGTTTGGACCGCAATTAGACCGCAATTGGACTGCAATTCCAGAGGGGAAGAATTGCAATTAAAGGACCGCTGGATTGCAATTCTTGGTAAGCGAATCGAAAGACGAAGCCCTCAAGACCCTGAAGAGGCGCATCCGTCTTCAGCCAGATGGAGTCCAATGCAATCAGATGCGCAAGGCTCTGCCCAGTTGCCTGGGATGGGCCCGGTTTGTGGAGCAATGGAGGCCTTGTGACATAATCTTCACCAGCCGTCAGAATGTACGCGACCGGGCGCAGGAGCTGTTACTGAAAAGGCATAAGGAACACTTCCCAGACACACCGGTGCATGTTCTCTACCACCCCAAAGACAGTCGGAAGCAGAACATCCTTGTGACAATTCCTGGTACAGACAACAAAGAAGAGCTTGTCCTGAATGATGTCGTCGATGTCACCAGTGAGGCTGCAGAGGCTGCCATCAGGGGAGATGATTGGCGCCTCGGTTACGCCCTTACGGTTCACTCGAGCCAGGGCCTCACTATCCACGACCCACAAAAGGTCTGGATCATCGACGACTACCTCGAGTGGTCCAACCTTGCTTACCTCGCCGTATCAAGAGTAGAGTACCTGAGCCAGCTCCAGCGGGTCGCATGTCCACCACCAATCCCCCAGGATTGGACTCCCAATTCCATCCAATCTGCGATTGGTGTTGGTGTTTGGATGAATAAGGGGACTGAGGTCAATCAGCCCACCAATCAAGAGCTTAGAAAGTCTATTCAGAGAAAGCTCGTTGCCTACAAGCGCCAGGATCAGGCAAAAGGTTTCCAGGGGTTCAACCTCAATGTCGACCACATCCTCGTACTCTAAGACGGTCAGGAGAACCGCTGCGCGGCATGCAACATCGAGTTGCTCTGGGCGTACCAGCCCAAAGACACACAGCAGTTCAGTGTATACCGGCTGGACAACAGCAAGGGACACTGCAGAGGTAACGTGAGGCTGACCTGTCTTGAGTGTAACCGAAACAGAGGTGCCGCAGCGCTCAGTGAATGAGAACAGCATCCGGGGGTAGCTGGGTGTCAGAAGGTACCGCAAGATGTTCTTCGCGAGCAAACCCGCGCGATGCACCATCATCCAAATAGTAGAGCACGGGCTCATCGGGTTTGGTAATAGATCGATCCAGATGGTATACACTAAGAGACCACATGGGACCAGTCGCGCGGCGTCGACCACCCTCGAGCTGTCCCTGTTGGTAGAGGTACCGGACGGCAACATCCGATGGAAGCTGTTTCTCCGCCAAACCAACAGGTCGCCCGCGCGAGACGGCAGATGGTTTGTGCGATACCGTTTTCGATTTGATAGCATCTACAGACTTCTTACCGATCAATCTGGTCACCTCGCCGTTCAGTGCGGAGACCACGGCGGGCAGCCTGGTCACCCACTCGGTCGATCGCGAATGAGGATCTACAAGCTCTTTGGCATATTGGTGGCCGAACAACCTCTCAGCCAGGGTTCGATTGAACCGCTCCACGATCCCCTGGTCACGGTGGATGTTGACGCGTCCGCGTCTAACATAAACGTTGTCTTTAGCCAATAGATGAGAGACCGCGCCCATGAACTCTCGGCCGGGATCGACCTGGAGAAGATTCGGCCATTTGAGAGGACTCCTCTTATATATTCGGGAAAGAGCCTCAGCCACCCCCTTAGACGATTGTCAGTGCGTACTTGTACGTCTTGCGACCGACGCGATCGTGAGGGAGAAACAGGAGGTCAGCTTGGTGGACTTCGTTCGGCACCGGCAAGTCGAATTTCGGCCGCGGAATATTGTGAGGCGCGGGTAAATAGATCTGCCAGATGGCCTGCTTCTTGAGCCATTCCTTGGCGGCGTTTTCGGAAACCTTGGTCGCCGCCGCGAGGTTCTTGATGGCCGCGAGTCCCTTCCAGTAGCCGCGGGGGCTGTAGTATGTGTTCGCTAGCTTGCGCGTTAGGCGAACCGATATTTTGGTATCAAGCTTGAGCGTGTCCATCGTATGCGAGGTATTCTAGTAGGGCGAACAATCTCCAACATGCCCTCGCCAGATCGTCCGGTAACTGCGTCGTCGATACTAAATCTTTGTTGGAAGTTTCGCTGCAGCCCAAATCGCAATTGGAGTTCCAGCTCCTCCTGTTCCAATTCGTGAATTGGCGGAGCCGGAACTCAGAGGAATCTAACATCCGCTTTGCGAAAATGATGGCCGTTTTTTCGTCCTCACGCCACGTCTCTAAAGAGTCTTGGGCCAGACGGATCAGACCCTTTGCGCCAGCTAAACGGTGTTTAAGGGCCGTGTAGCCTACATCGATCAGAGCAAAATAAAGCTCGTCAACTAACATCGTTCTATATATATATTATTTAAAAAGGTTAAAATAATTATTGCTTATTGCTTTTTCAATATAGTAGCTGACGAGACCCACCACACACATTCCCACGACGATGAACGCGATCTCGCGGTATTTTTCTGCCTCTGACGGTACATAGAAATCTGAAAGTTAGGGCTCGGGATCCAGTGCCGCGAGACTTTTCTGCGGATATGTCAGCTTGTACTCGCGCATGGCTTCGTCAACGTTCTGGAAAGCTTGCATTGCGTGATTATCGCGGCGAAGCTCTTCGTTGATCCAGTCCACATGGTTGGTTCGTTTTTCCGCCCATGCTTCCTTTGCGCTATTGAACTGTTCTACAGCTAAATCGTGACGCTTTTTCTCCTCACCCGAGTCTGCTCCTATTAACGAGAATAAATAGTTGCTACCGCCGAACGCCCCTCCGTTCACAATCGCACCACCTATCATCATTAAGATCGAACCCATTTATTTCCATATATTAGCAGGTATAATTTCAGCTTTAATTAGATTAATCTCGAGTCCATACTGCGGCCGCTACATCTAAGGTCACGAACCCTACGTCTCTCACGGTCATGTCCAATTTGGGAGTGGGCCCTCCGAAGGCCATCTTTGATAGTCGAGCAAACCCGATAGTGAGACCCGATATCAACACGGCGTGATAAAGCGCATTCACTATCATTTTACCATTGTTTTCAACCGTTTTACCATTGGTTTCAGCCATTATTTTTATTGCATATAAAAGGGATCGCGTTTAATGTTTAAATGGGGCGCAATCGGTTTCGGAATTTTCTTCGGAACCGCAGCAATCGGGGATTGCACCTCCAATTCGTGAATTGATGGGGGTTGTCTCGAAAGGTAGTTCCACACACACACGGAGCCAACAACTGCCAGACCACCACCAACAACCTACGGGAGGATTTCTATGTAATAGGTGGTAGGAGCTACAGCACTCCACGTTTGCTCTTCCCTCAACACTGTTGAACGCGATTGGTGTTCCTGCAGCTTGGGAGCGGATTGAACCGCAGCAACGACTGTTTGGCCTCTCGAAGCTCGGCGAGTATTTTATCTTGTTTAGCTTTTCGGGTGGCAGCCGCTGCCCGCCCAGCTGCCTGTCTTTTTGGGTTTTTGTGTCGTGTAATCGAATTCATCCAATCTCGATTGGGAGTTCAGGGTTCATCCAACGTGCTCTGGTTCAACAGTGTTGAGGGCTGTTCCGTCACTCTCGCAGGTGCTTGTCGCTCCAGTTCCAATTCTTCCAATTTCAACATTGTTGATGATTGGATTGGGGATTCGTCTTGTATCATCATTTTCTGAGCTTATAGTTTGTGGGCATATATGTCCAAATTGACAGTGTTTAGCCGTGGTCAACGCGGTTGTCAGCGGAGCTAAGTACATTCAAAACTTGGGATAAATTGAGCAGCAGACGGTTCTACGAGTGTGTCCAACAAAAGGGTCAGTCTCTAAATCACCGCGGTGTCAGATATAGGGAGAATTGCACTGACAGCGGTAGCGTACAAATGAATAGCCGCCGCCCCAAGAGTTTTCGTCATGTCTGCCCCCAATTTAGATTCGTATCGCGCATACATTTTATCAACCTCGACATCTGACATTTTATCCACCTGACAATCTGAGAGACGCCTACCGAAATACTGCTCCGATTGCCCCCCCCCCCACGCCTCCCCCCCCCCCGCGCCAACCAGCGCAGCTAGCCGCTCGCGTCGCATCGTGTTTTCATTTTCTTTCATCCCACTGTGTTGGGTAGATACCGTATCGGCAGTCGTGACATCTTTCAGGAAAGATACCGTATCGGCAGTCGGAGCGACTGTTTCTTCCATTAGCTGATCGAGAAGTTCGTCGTAGTTCATTATTCCAACAGTGTTGGGTGTACTATTCTGACTAGTCTTATAAGTTTAACATCAAACTGTTTGTAATTAATTTTAATAAAATTATAAAATTAATTATGAGTAACAGCATCAAATCGTGAATTGAAGTTGCGAATAATTCAGTAATAATTCAGTAGATATTAGTAGATATTAGTAGATATTAGTAGATATTAGTAAATATTTAGTAGATAGATATTAGTAGATTATTTAGTAAACAGCATCAATTCGTGAATTGAAGTTGCGAGTAATTCAGTAATTAATTTATAACTTCATAATTTGTGGGTTAATCAGTCTTTAGCAGAAGCTTGGCGTGCTTAGTTTCCGAAAGCATCTGTCTAACCTGCAGGCGCTCCTCGCGCGTTGGGATAACGTCGTTCTCAGTCATCGAATGAGTCTCGGTCCTTGCAGTGAAAGAGGGCGACCCATTTCGTTTGCTCGCGCAGATCCTTGAGGACGGCGTTGTACTTCTGAGTCGAGATCCATACGCTTTGTCCCGCATGGCGGCCTGAAAATGCGAGCTCGGAGAGCATGTCCTTCTTTTTGCTCATCGCCGCCTTGGACGAGCAGTCGTCAATCACGTATTGGCTGGGCTCGCCCTGGAATCTTTGGTATAAACCGCGCAGCCAATCGTGAAGCCTGTCGCCGGGGTCAATAACGTATACCTCAGGGTCGGTCCATATCCACGGGCGCCGCTGATAAGTATCGTTGTGTCGCACAGTGGGACACAGGATCACAATGTGTCGAAAGACATCGCGGTAGGACCCCTCGAGCAAGTCGAGGATGAAAACCGTTTTTCCGCATCCTGTCTGCCCACATATTATGGCAGAGTGGGCATCACAAACACAAACTAAGTTTGAAATTAAATCTTTAGATTGATTTATTAACAAATCGTTAGATTGATTTATTAACAAATCGTTAGATTTATTAGAGTGCTGAGACGTATCGACCATCTTCGATGTTGAGTTGTGCATCTGTGATTATATATAGATACACGTTCAATGGTCCAGCTCCATCCGCCTCTTGGTTATCTGGATCGTCACACCCTCGCTAGCGTTCTCAACTTGGTGTCCACTACCGTGCATTTGGTCGTCGTCGCTGACTCTCATGTCTAACCATAACGCGTATTTGATAGTCAGGAACTGCGGGAGGGAGACGTCCGAGAGCTGCAGGTCTTTGGCAACCGCGGCAACTTCTGGGTCACGCTTAGAGCCAGCAGCAAACTGCTTTCTGACTTCGTCCCACTGCTGGTGCGCGCGAAGGCCCGCGCTGTAGAGTTGATTGGGGACTCCATCGATCGTCACCTCTACCTTTGTGATTTTGGGGTTATAGAATCTGTCGCTTTTTCTCGCACCGAGCTCGAACCGACCCTCCTCGAACAGCATCAGTATACCTTTCATCGAGCGGGCGGGTACGTTGACATTAATATTCCACAATGTGTCGCTTTCGTCTTTCGTGATCTTGCGATGGCGAATAACTCGGTCGTAAAGTATGGCAACGCGCCCGGCGTACTGGGTTCTGATCAATCGCGCGAGTTCGGGCATCGTGACCATGTCGTACTCCAGCGACACATTGTCGATCGTAGTCGTTGAACGTTAGTTCGTATTCGAGGCGGTCAGCCAAAGCGCTCTGATGGTAGGGCATGTGACTCTCCAGCAACTCAAAGTCGAGCGGGATGTAGAAGCGGTTGCCGTAAGCGGCCGCGATCGCATTGTCGCTTGCGTTGTTATCTACCTTGTCACCAGCCCCGATTCTAAGTTTGGTTACGTTCTTATTTTTGCTGGTGTCAATACCCTGATAGACCGCATTTTCGAGCTCTTGCTCCGTCTTCCACAGGTCCACAGGTCCAATGGTAGACGTCGCTGTCATCGATCGACATCACCTCATTACCAGAATTCTTTATAATGGTCTTCTTGACGATGGCGCGACCCAGGTTCTGAACGACGGTTTTGTCCGCGTCTGTCGACGTCAGCGAAATAGTGAAAGCGAGGCGAACAGTCCCCGGCATAATGACGTCGCTAGCTCCGAGGTTGGGGAAGCGGACTAAGAGCTGCTGGTTCTTGTCGATCGTCGATGGGTTGTTCGTAATAACGACGCTCTGTCTCACGCCTTTCGCCCCGAGGGGCTCACGAAGTCTGCGGTATGGATTGAGTTTGCGACCATATTGACTCGAAGACATATTTAAATACTCTATTAAACCCGTATGTTTTTTTCTTAAATACATAATTATTATAAAAACGGAAGATTACGAAATAGACGAAGTCGGCCGAGATGATTACCTCGATGATGACATCGATGATGCCATCGATGATGACGTCGATGTCGAAACGCCCTTCATAGAGGCAACAGCCGGTGAGGAAATAGGTGACGCTACCAACACCATTTGTCTAAGTCAGGAATTAGTCAAGTGCACTGTAGACGACTACTACAATTTGGCAGAAAAAGGTGTGGTCCCATTTGTCGGCCGCGACTACTCCAAGTTCGAATTGGATCAGGCCGGCAGGTTGCGACTAAAAGCATCAAATATCGAGCTCGTCAACATGAGGACCCAAAAACCCCTATCGCTGAACACCATTGCTTTAGCCGTGGCGTTGGCGAAATCATAAAGAACGAACTAGGATTCGTAGATTGGGCGCGTGGTAAAATAATTATGCCGGCCCGCGCTTTAGCGATCCTACATTCTACCGACGAAATGATGGCAAAGACGGGCGGCGTGATAGAAACTATCGAGCTCAGAGAGCTCTCTCGAGTAGCCACCGACGATATTCGCACGATGGAGACCAGTGAAAGCGAAATAGACGGAATACTCAACCTCGACCAAGGGTCGAACGATGACCCCCCGCTACCTCTTCGCGAATTCCGGGGACTCGATAAGTCTCTACAAAAGGTCCGTGGTGAACTGGTCCTTAACCTCTCCAAACTCTCGGCGCTGGATGAACATATCGCGCTAGAAGAAAGAAAACTTGGGGAAGCCGTTGACGATAGAGAATCTACCGAGCGGATCACCGAACGCCTGCAGTCGTTGCGGGATGAAAAATAATCTCGCATGGAGGCTGCATCGGCTTGCCATGAGGCTCTCCCCACGCAAATAAGTCGGATCCGCGAAACAATCTCGAGGGTTCAGCATGAGGAGACGACACTCGGTGAGCGACTTCGCACTCTGTTCAGAGAGCAGGGCGTCACGATAGCAAGCATCCCCTAGCTATCGAGCTGCTCGTAGGTGGTGCGGCGGCTGCACCAGCGCCAGCACCCTCGCTAGCGCCAGCGCCAGCGCCAGCACCCGCGCTAGCACCCGCGCCAGCGCCCGCGCCAGCACCCGCACCAGCACCCGCACCCGCACCGGCACCCGCACCATCATCCGGTGTAGCTAAGGAGTGGGTAAAAAAACAACTAAAAGCCCTCGCCAATTTCCTGGCTAAATTAGCCGGAAAGGCGGGTGCCGCTCTGCCTGGGTTGATCGGAAGTGTCGTCTCCTACTTGTTATCTATATTATCAAAAACGGCTGGATGGCTCGCCAAAAAAACTTGGGCTTTAATCGTGGCGATCGTCGGTCTTCTACTGTTCTCCGCCCGAGAGTTCCTAAAACCAAAGCGCGAGTAGTACTATCACCACGAGGGCGACGACGAGCCCTAATTTCTCCTCCTCGTGGGTTGTGGCACCAGTTCCACCAGTTCCAATCCAATCATCAACAATGTTGAAATTGGAACTGGTGGAACCCAATTCGTGAATTGGGGGTTTTATGACATATTTTTCACATTTATTTGAATTCCCCCCCTCAACCCTTTTGACCCCGGCCGTCTTGGGGATGCTCTTGACCCCGGCCGTCTTGGTGCTCTTGACCCCGGCCGTCTTGGGGTGCTCTTGATGACATCTTTTTCAAATTGATTTGAATTTCCCTCCTCACCCCTGTTGACCCCGGTCGTCTTGGGGGTGCTCTGCTCTTGACCCCGGGATGCTCTAGATGACATCCGTGTTCACGTCCTCGTTGTAGCCCAGTTTTTGATTTGAGGTGGCGATTACGAGCTGATTATTGTAACCCTCAACCGGGTTGTCTCGTAGTATCATATTGCTCGGCGCCAGATAAAGACCTGTTCCAAATATATAGTTTAATGGGGTGCTAGCATTCTGCAAAACGTCTTGATACCGATTAATCGCCGCCGGGAGGTCCACCGGTCTGTTTATTGCGTCCTCGACATTTGCAAAGAACTGTTTTTGCGCGTCAAACGCCTTCACGACCCCTATTATAGAAGTGCGCGCTTGCGCCTGTGCGCCGAGGATGGCCCAGACGTATGTGCGAATGGAGTCATTGAGACGGGTAACTCCAGCCCTGGTGAACCCCTTCCCCCTATCCAAAATAAAAGTCCCCCAGCCGATCTCGACGTGTTCGCTTTGTTCTGTGTTGTCGATATGGATTATGACAGATGGAAGGTATTTACAGCCGGAGAAATTACAGTATAATGGTGGAGATGGAGCCGCACCGAATTTCATAGTGATTGAATTGAAAGTTCCCCACTAGGAGACGATATTGTTGTTTATAAATATATCACCTAACCCACCATTTTCAGTAACTATTTTCTGTTTCCAATCGGTATTTTTAGAAATCTGAAATTCATTACATATTATTTCGTAGGCTTTGTGGTCGTACGGGTTGCATAGAGGGTCCCATTGATCCCCCTGGGGTGGTTTCACTTGCATCTATTGTATGATTCTCCGGATCGTGTAGTAGACGTGAAAAATATAAACACTTCTGCTTAAAGCTCTCTCATTATGCTCCATGTGGTGTATGTAAGAGACACCACACCCGGTTGTGGCACACCACACAGCAAAATTTAACTGGTTCTGCCAAAACTGCATCGGTGTTGCTTTCCACGCGTCTACGGTTTCTTGGGTAGTAATTTTGGGCGTCCTATAATTATCAAATATGTTTAAGAAAGTTATATCAAATGAGGTAAGCTCCTCGATAGTGGTACGGACCTCAACACAAACTTTTTTTTTGTCTCCTCAAGTGCTTTGTTCGCGTCTTTACGATTTTTTTTGATTTTTTTTTGTCTCCTCAAGGGCTTTGTTCGCGTCTTTACAAACTTGATTTACTCTTATTGTTTGGTTTATTAGCTTTCTAATTAAGTAGTGAATTCCTACCGTTAAATAGTACACACCTCCCCCATCGTATTTTGCCTTTGAATTGAAGCTTTAATCCTTGGTATCCAACGAAATTTTAATCAGAGTTTATTATGTTTACTACTATCACTAATGTTCAAAAAGAGAGTTGTGAACTTCAGAAGTCAATCGACAACTGTTGCGGAAAACGCCAGGTAGGCCTCAGATCAATCAGCTTCACGGTTGGGTGGCAGAATGTGGGGAAGAGCGAAGGGTTTTACTATGTGAAGAATGGACAACAAGTAGGTGTAAAGCTGCCTCACGGACTGTGGGGAATAAGAGAGCTCATAGACTTTGTTTCCACAGAGCTTGACGGTATAGTCAACCTCAAAGTATCGAAGGCTACGGACTTGCAACAATGACCATCGGCACAGACAACCAGATAATGATCTCCCCGATGTTGGGTATTCAACTCGGTTTTAGAGAGACATACTCCGCAAATAAAGGAGTGTTTGTCTCGGGTGAGTACGTCGGTGATAACCCGGTGGACTTCGCCTTCACGAACAATCTCAGGGTACACATGGATCGGGTAAACACATCGTACAACATGTTAGAGGGATCTCCCAGCACATTATTGAAAACCGTGCAAGCCAGTGATTGTTTCTTTGGGGAGACTGTGACCTTAGACTTCCCACGCCCTGAGATGAAAGTTTTGGAATCGGGACACATCCACGAATTTACGGTCTCTATTCTTGATGATCAAGCGAGAGAGTTGAAGAACTATTACCCGATATCGGTCGTCCTAGAAATTTCCAATTGATTATAGGTGCCCCCAATATTATAATTTAATTTTAAGAAAATTATTATGAGTATATACGGACCAGGTAGTTCTTCCCTTGAACGGGATTGGGTGACAGATATAAATTCAAAGAATTTGAAACCGGCAGAAGGGGGATTCATCCCGACAGAGAGCGACTTTTTAACTACCGGAAAAACCAGATCACTGATCAACAAAACTATATCGGAGACCACAAACGGGATTCACAGGAGTATAGCACAGCTTAGAGTAGACGTCCTGACAGCGACTGCACAAGTTCGCGAGAGGCCCATACAGGACTTAAGGATCTCGGTGGGAAAATAATCCAAGTTGGGGAAGAGGATCATGCAGCACTTACTTAATTAGGGGGAAAAATAACAGAATTTCGGGAAGAGGCCCATACAGATCTTACGGAAGCATATGGGGTATTGCGGTCAGAGCGGTGGACGGGGATTGCGGGATTAGAAACCCGAGCGGTTGAATCTATCCGCGCCGTTGATGCATCACTTGTCGCGGTTGATGATAAAGTAAATCGAGTTTGTAAACACGCGAACAAAGCACTTGAGGAGACCTCTGAAAAGGTTCGTGTTGAGGCCCATACCGCTATCGAGGAGCTTGCCGCATTGTTGGACACATCTGTAGAGCAGTTTAAGTTATTACGCAGCAGAAACCCCATCATCACAGTTTGGGCTGAGAAGCGGGGGCCATTAAATTAGGGGGCCTATGAATATTCATTCGGTGCCAAAGCGAACAATAGATATGGAGAATACGCCATGACATCTCCAGGTACGGTTCGACGAATGGCGGTCTGTTCGGTTAATGCTAATTGTAAACCTGTGGGCGCGGCCATCGCAAATCTCGTAGTGGATGGGGAAGAACGGGGGGATGGAGCCTCTAAGCTCGCTGGACAGAGTTCAGGGGTGATTTTGTTCGCCGGTGACGATCCAATTAGACTTTCCGAAGGTAGTGTTATTAATTTTGTTACGAAAATCCAGCGAGTTCTTCCACTGTTGTGACATTGTTGATTGAAATAAATTTGTAAAATACGAATATATTGGATAACATGAACGAATCACCGCTTCCGAGCACGCTTCCAATTTCTAAACCCAATCCATCAACACTGTTGAAATTGGATGATATTGGTTTTGGCGAAAGAAGTTCAGATTTTAGGTTGGAAAATATCGTAGAGATGCAGGATATTCTAAAACAAGAGGTGGAAACTCGGAAAATAAATGCTAAAAAATATAGACGAGCTGCAAATATAGTGGAGGGGGTGAGCACCGTGCTGGCAGCAATTTCTATAATGGGTGGGGCCGGAACCGCTGCATTGTTATCTACAGTCGTGGCAATTCCTGTTGCAGGGGGTTTGAGCGGGGTAGCCGCTGGGGCAGGACTGCTGTGTATGGCGTTCAGAGTAGTGGGAAGAAAATTCGAAAATAAAAGTAGAAAGTACGACAGAATATCGGTTCTCGCGAGGTCTAAGAAAAATACCATCGACGTTATCGTGTCAATAGCGTTGGCCGATAACAATATATCTGATGTCGAGTTCGAATCGGTGGTGGAGGAGATGTCTCGATATGAGGATTTAAAAAATACTATTAGAACTAAGGCGCGCGCCACCCTTCCCAAGATTGAGAATACTGATTGGGATAAATTTAGGTTAAAACTGGGAGATAAAGTGGGGGAAAAGTTACAACACCACCGTGAGTATGTCACCCACCGGCCACCATACATTTCTATAAACACAGACCTCTCTTATATATAGCGTCTCGAGATAGCTTGTCGCCTATGGTTAAACCAATACACGCCACTCGCTATTGGAGAAATACACCGGCGGTTTATGAACAGTTAATGTTTTCATAACTGTGTGATTTAAATCAATACACACCGTGGCCTCGATAAGGTGAAATACACTCGGCTGTTCATAACCGTGTAATTGGACCATTGTCGTCTGCTGATAAAATGTCGGGTTTATTCACTGAGCGCTGTATCTCTTTATAACTGAATTTCTGATTTGAATTATTACTAAACGATAATGCTTGCGAGCACGTAATTCCTTGTTAACCAGTCGATGCGTAGCCTGAGTGCCATCGCATAGTGGACATAGCAGCGACTCGGATCTGGTTCCTACCCCACAATGCCGACATGGGCGAGGCGAAACGGACCCTCTTCTCATCCATGCCCTGTCATGTTTGCAATACTCGTAAATACCGGTACGATGACGTCTCTCGTGACTACCTGTCTTCAACCACGCACACTTAACTAGAACCAGCTTCTTCGGTGCGAATCCTGGGACCCCTCTTCTCTTACATGCCCTGTGATGTTTGCAATACTCGTAAATACCGGTACGATGACACCTCTCGTGACTACCTGTCTTCAACCACGCACAATTAACTAGAACCATTGTGTGATTACTGTATATACTGAGTATAACTTATGGATTTCTTATCTCTAATAGGGTGTTATTTCTCATATGTTATCATATTATGACAAATTATGAGAAATTATGACAAAATATGACAAATTATGACAAAATTGGGACTGAAATGGGGCTGGGAGGCTCGGTGAACACAGAAAAGGGAAAGGATAACAAAATAGGGACTGAAATGGGGCTGGGAGGCTCGGTGGACGCAGAAAAGGGCAAGGATAACACAATAGGGAGGCGGAAATGGGACTGGGAGGCTCGATGGACGCTGGCGAAGTTCCCCCCAAATTTATTACTCACCCCCCTCCCCCCCCCCCCTGCTGCTAGAGTCGTGAAAACGTACAACGGACGGACTGAGTGTAAATGGTGGTTTTATGTCGGATATGTCGTACTTGGAGACGATTATCATGTGCTGCCGAACACGTTTTTCAAACGGAATATACTCGAATGACACCGTATGTGTGTGCGAGGTAAGCAGTCTGTAACCGTAATACATACACAGACAGACGGACTAATGTTATAGACTTGTCCGTTATTAAATGAGTGACGTTAATATATGGGGTTTATGAGTGTACACGTATGTACATGTATGTAGGTGGTGTCATTTGGTCTACCCTGACGGAGTCGAACATATTTATAAACGGATGTCGTACCCGTATATACCCTTATACATATGGTCGCTATATAATCCTAACGTAAACACTTTTCTTCTTAGTGTATCATTTACAGATGATTTAGTTGCTAGTTCCGCCTGCTATCGGAGAGTTTCCCCACTTGGAGCGTTTGACACATACAGCAAATAATATGGTAGAAAATCTAATGAAATTTGGTGCAATACGTCCCAGATATACATGCCGACAATGTCATATACATATTATATCAGAAGACTACACAAAACGCTAGATATCTGAGTATGTGTTGTGCACATGAACTATATTGATAAAGGTATCACAAGTATATTGGAACGTCCATGCAAACACACTAAGTATAGGCGTAGTATTTGGCTGCAAGCCAATAAATAAACTACCAGCTTCTTAAGACTAAGCTACAGACATGTATCCGGCGATGAAGTTATCCTTAGCCTGTCGCGTATTGGACATACACGATCAACACACTCGTTTATGCTGAAGGGTGAGCCGCGCCCATGGTGTATCCCTTGCCACGAGGCGCTGATCGTTAAGCATATCTTACTGGACTGCATTGACTTCATGGATATCCGTCGTAAACGCTTCAATGTTTCTTCACTTGCGAAGTTATTCCAGGTGGAGAACATTGAAGATTTAATTAACTTTCTTCATGAAAAGCATTTACATCGTAACATATTGATATGTAACTTCTATGCATTGCTTTTAATTTTAATGAAATGTATGTATATTTTAATTGATAGAACATATTTAAATTTATCTAATCATCTCATTTGTTGGTAGCTGGCCTGACACTCGTACCATGGTATTCTTTTATTTCATTGGCCACATTATATCATCTACCATGCTTGGCCCTAATTTATACTCTTTTGTGTCAATGGGCCGTTAAGCACCAGTCCATTTCATTCCATTTTGCAGACTACTAGTATGGCCATGAACCAAACAACAACATTAACTCAATGTATGACAGGGGCAACACGTATTGATAATGTTGTTGTCTGTTTCAATGCGTGTACATTATATTAATGCATATATTACATGTACATCATATATAATGAATATTACGCAAACGTGTGGCACTAAGGACGAGACAGCAAAAACAAACTTTTTCAGTACTTTAAATACACAGGATGTCAGATATGCCCAGAAAATGATGATTACTAAAACAAAATTGTATTGCACATTTATTATCGTATTGATGAACACAAGTTGAACTATCTATCAGCCGAAAACAATTTGGTAAAACTATGTTTATAGTACTGACAAAAAACTAGCATTGAGCTCGCTAGGTTTTCTGCAATCATGGTTACTGAGTAAATGCAACTAGTAGATATATCTAGAATTGAACGTATTTACATAGGTGGTAGTAAAGTTACTGGTCTAACCCGTTCAGTCTCAATTAATGGGCTCGTCCAAGGAATTTGATGGGTATCACTATCAGACCGAAGAAAAATACAAAAGATAGTTCTCGTAACTATATAGAAAAGGCAGGTAAGCTTCCAACATGTCTACACGAATTATTGTTCACGTGCATGTCGTTCCAGACGGAGACTTCGTTGGTACCATTCGCCTCTGCAGGACTGATCATACCGTTTCCCAGTGATCGGTGTTATTATAGCTGTTTAACAGCTCACGCAGTTTGTCCAAGTAGCGATACGTGTTCTTGTTGTGCAGATACCTGTATACCATTTGTTTCGGCGTTTGGTTTAAACGCTCTACGTACTGGGCCTTTAACGTAGGGTTTGCGTAGAAGTGTTTGATTTTGTTTTTCTCGAAAATCTGTCTAACCTTGACATTCAGAAATTCAGTCCCACGATCAGATCGGTTTATTCGCACAGCCCAGCATCTTCTCGAGCGCCACTACGACGGCGTTCGCCGTTTTGTTTTTCAACGGTTCCGCCATTGCTACCCGTGTGAATACGTCTATCGCGACGAGCACAAATGTGACCCCGTCGTTGTTCTTTGATAGACGGCTCATGTCCATCAGATCTATGTCATACTGGTCTCGCACACCGCGCGATTTAACTCTATTTCTGCGGAATTTCCGTTTAACAGGCCTGTTCACAGTGTACGTATCCTGTTTCTCCAGGAATTGTTCAATATTCTTTCAGGTAATATTATGCGTACCTTCCCGATTCACCACTCTTTTCAGTTTGTCCGGACTAGAAAATACCCCCACACTGCCCTGGTCTTCGTACAACCTTTTTAGATATGCACTGTATGTCTCCATTATATTTCGCCGGCGTTGTTGTTGTTGTTGTTGTTATTGTCTAGATTGTCTGCGTCTGTTTTGATATACGTTCGGAAGCTAATTTCGGTGATGTAGCCGCCGTATCGGTAAAATCGAGTCCCACACCATGTATTGCTGTTGCCGACGCCGACGACGCAGTTTCCTTCAAAATCTTTAACCCCGGTGACGGTAGGACATATCCCACGGATGTACTCAGCAGTATGTGCCAGAGTTCCTTGTCCGGGCTATCGAAACTCAGGTGAACTATAGACGCTATTATGATGGTGTACACGACGATTATTTGCATGGTGTAGGTGACTTGATTCTTAGGTACACGTTTCCCACACCAAAGCCAGTCCTTTACTGCCGTCGCCGACAGCTGACTGTTTAGACGTGGTCTCGCGGCCGCTGGCGGCGGGCTATGTAACAACGGGTTTGTGGTCATCATCTCCTCATCAACAGCTGACATTATGTTGGTAGCCAGTACTTTACATACACGTTTCTGTCTGTCCAGTCTCTCACTCTCTCTCTCTCTCTCTCTCTCTCTCTCTCTCTCTCTCTCTCTCTCTCTGATAACTGTCTCTCTCTGATCCGCTTAACGACTTCGGGGAAATAAGCGGGTATTAGGATAATACGCAATATTGCTCAACCACGAATTTCAATTTCATCCTCATTTCGCGCTCCCGTTTTCAAAAATAGAATTATCGGGGGATTAAATGATATTGGCGAGGGATTAGATTAGATTACGTAACATGACGTCACCAAAATCGAAACTCAACCTCAGCTCCAGCTCATGTTTCAAATACCATATTACTAATAACATAACAAAATTAACGCACACATTAATACTGGCATGGTAATTTATCGGATGCACAAACTGTGAAAACTGGTAATATATCAGTCTTACGTATATCATCGTTTAGTCACTTCCCCGTCATCGGAATGTTTGATCAAGCTCAACATATTAATTTTTAAACGTACACCGTAACATATTGGTTAGGGTATTTTCGCGTGCCCATACAAACTAAACATTAAAACAAGTGAAAGTGCCGCCTTATTTGTTTAGGCTTACTGATTCCCTGAACAATACTGTGGAACCTCTCTAAACCGGACACCGATAAAACACATGTGATCTTATTTTTGATGAGTTTCTTGTCCTTTATCTCAGGTGATACTGTTGTTGGTGATCGCATTGCGCATAGCTGTGGCTCAGAACGATCAAATTCCTGGTCTACAGTGAAACCTCTCTAAGCCGGACACCCTGTGGATTTCCCAGGGTGTACGGTTTAGAGAGTCGTCACTGTACATTTAACCAATACAACCAATTTCGGCAGACATATCGCACGACGTTAGATAACTGAACTATATACGTAACCTGGTAACGATCTATACTGTTATAGAACTATGACTCACCAGTGTTTCATGTATGGAATGGCGCACTAATGCTGATCAAACTATGGATCTACACTGGTCGCAAAACCCGTAAGCCATATTTCACCAATCATAGCCAAAAATGTGCTATGATGTACTTGCATTCAAAGCCTAGTTATCGAAACTATGTTCGTTTAATATTGACTCACAGAACTAAAGGACACAACACAACCGCATGTATCTGCATATCGAGAACTACATGTACATGTACATGTAGTAATGTTTAACACTGGTGGAATAGTTACACAGTTATATATTTGTTTAACTCCTATAACAAGCAGTTTGTGCCTAAAAGATGGCACCCAAAATTTAATATACACACACAATAATAAATTACATGAAGCCCAAACCCGTTTATACCCGTCACTTACCTGCGCTTGATGTTACTTTAATTGACAGTCGTGTAGCCAGTAAATCACTGGAACGGCCGCATATTATGTCACTTTTATCAACAGACAAACGCAACAACGCAAATGTGCCTCCGTCACGTGACCAAAGGACATCGATTATGTTAGGATAATCCGGGACAAATTTCATGAAACACCGATCAGGAAGTAAATATATTCACTGTCGTGTTTAAATACGGTCCGTATCTTTCACGCCTGGCTACGTATCCGTTTGTTAAGACATTCATACATTACGTGTTCTATCCGGGGAATACGTCGTTAAATATACATGCACTCATGATAATCTGAATATTCACATAGCCTTAAACATTACAACGTTGAATCAAATGTTGTCGTCTGCTGTTTGTTTTCTATTTTAAATATGATCCGTCTCATTTACGCCACGCTAACCTTTTGTTAAGACATTCATACTATACGGGGAAAACCTCGCTAAATATGCATATAATAGTCATAATACGCAGTGGTAGACATACATTGCTGAATACAAATTTGTCGTCTGCTGTTAAATGTTTGTTTTATATTTTATTCACCAAACCATGCTTTGCCAGCACGCCACAATAATTTCCAATGTCAAACCGTGTTTTATTGACAATAATTTAAAATGCAAAATGTGGAAGAAACCGAAGACGACAATTTTAGTTCCCAGCGTTATAAGGTTTACATGGTGTACATGTGTGAGTAGTATATAGGGAGTCAGTTCGTTACCGCGAAGTGTGGGGGAAGAATTGAAAGCAGTGGGTAGCCCCATAGGTACCAAAAATAGTAAAATTTCCTGTTAATTTAAAGCGAAATAAATACAACCCACAGTAAAACAAAAGGTCATACTGTAGTATAAGGGAATGGCGGTTCTGGACCACTTTTAATATTCCCTCATATAAAAGTGCGTGAGCCCTTGTTAGTCATTAGGTATATAAGTAGCTGGAATCGCGTTATCGTTATAAGCGGTCTATGGTGACCTTTTATAACGTACACCTGCAGAGTCCTTTTTTTAACCTAGGCGCGGTGTACGCATGGATTTAATTTTGGAAAATTAGAATAGTAATTGTACCTAGGTGGGAGGATACGCATGTGTTTGGTGCAGGTAGTTGAAACCTCATCCATTTGGGGACCAGTGTTAGGTAGCTGAATTAATTTTGTAGAAATTAGATGCATTTCGGGGCACGTCAAGGTCAATGCCGGTTCTGGCTCAAATCGAAAATAACCCTAACCAATTACTTTAGTTTGGTTTAATGCTCTCTAAACGTGTCAGTTCGTTACCGCGAAGTGTGGGGGAAAGCAGTGGGTAGCCCCGACAAAATATGTGTGTTCTATATAGGGGAGGGTTCGGATACTTTTTTTCCAAAATGGCTACTACATGTAGAACGGGTCGCGACTACCAGAGTGCTGGTGTACGGAGTCGCTAGTTTCGTTTTTCTCATTAGGCGTACCGGACTGTTTGGCGGGGTGTACGAACTGGGAGTCGGGGTCTGTTTTGTTCTTCCAGAGTCGACAGGTCTCTAGAGTCACGAATGGGAACAGTGGTCTGCATACCGCCTACGCCACAAAAAACAACCCAAACCACCACTTGGCATTCTCTACGGTTCTCCAGATGTCGTGTACCTCCAGCTCGTCTTGCTTCTTTGGACACTCGGAATCGGCATCACGGAAATTGCGTCCAACAGTCTGCGTTCAGTGTATCCAACCGGTTCTCCAAATGTCTCTCCATGTCGAACGAGCTTGCGTTTCGCATATCTTCTAGTAGATCCGTGGGAACTTGGTGGGAGGGCCAGGTGCGGTCACCCTGTGTACTACGGGGGTGGGGGTTTCTAAATTTGTTTCAAATTTGGTTTCTTCGGGTTTTGTACTACGTTCCGCATCGACAGCGTCCCATATTTTCGAAGACGAGTTGTACCGATTCCAAATTTCTTCTTCGTATTATCTGCAGACTCTATACCCCGAAGATTACGGATATCTTCTATATCTTGTTCGGAAAAATTTTGCTTTTGTGGCATATTGTAGGCACAAAATATGCAAGTACATATAAATATAGTTTGCCCAATGTTCAACATGATTTGTCTAGGTAAAACCAGGCATACCAGCACCACAACTAGGCATACTCGTTACCACAACTAGGCATACCGCACCACGATAGGCATCAGCACCACGACTAGGCATACTAGCACCACATTAGGCATACTACGCCAAATTAGGCCATACCGTTACCTAGGCATACCGAATGGGGAAAACGTGCCTAGCGACCCTTTCTACATGGAGTATCCCTTTTGAAACCCTTCCAAAATCGTGGTAGAATGTTAGCATTGTTCAGTAATTGTTAAGCATTTGTTCAGCATTGTTAAGCAATTGCTAAGCATTGTTAGGCCTTGTTAAGTGTTGTTAAACATTGTTAAGCTTTGCTCAGTAATTTTAATCATTGCTCAGTAATTGTTAAACATTGCTCAGTAACTGTTAAGCATTTGTTCAGCATTGTTAAGTAATTGCTCAGTAATTGTTAAGCATTACTCAGTAAGAGTTAATAATTTTTAGTATTAAATAATGAAATATGTGTATTTATAATAATAAAATATGTCTACGTGTGGTGAAGAAATAAAACAATTTTCGCAGAAAATAGATAAACCTGTTTGTAGTGATAATTCTAAAGAATTAGTTAATGAAGAGAAAATAGATAAAACCACCTGTAGTGATAATTTTGAAAAAAATAATAATAGTTTCCACACGCCATATGGATTGAGGAAAAAAGGAATTAAATATCATGATCCCGGATCTGTTCGTATGTGTAATTTGATAGAGACCTATTTAGAAGAGGGGTATGATGTAGTAAGTGCACAAGCGTTAGTTGATAACCCACATGTGTTTGGATAGATCACCTTCAATCAAAAACCTGTCTATTATAGAAAGCGCTACCAAGGTTTTTCGGCTTCCTTTTTTAAAGAAAATTAATCTGTAGCTGCACCCCCGGTTTCTACATTGAAAAAGCAAAATATGTATTCGACTAGCAGGTTTACTTGGTGGTGCGTTCAAATTCAACCAGATATTAATTAACCCCTCGTACTGCCGGAGATATGGATTAATTATTTTCCATGTAGGTTTGTTCGAACTATTTCATAATAGCTTCAACAAGCGGGCTCATCATCGAATCTTTACACATTTCAACAACAGGTTTTCGTTTTGTAGCGGCTTCTAGCTCCCTCTCTTCCTCGTGTAACTTTTTTAGACGTTCTATAATTCCGTCTTGGAGACCTAAAATATCCTCATAACAAGCCTCATCAAATTTTATGTTTTTACGTCTTCTTCTTTTGTGAACATATTTTTATATATATATTATAAATGTTTAACATAAAATCACAATTGGAAATAAATATGTTAGACATTTATATGTATATATATAAAGTAATTCTTGAAGAATTATGCCTAAATCGGTTATTACGCAGGAAGCGCTGGTATATATTTTACAATCACGTGGAATTGTTCCTGCCTATGAAGTTAGAAAGAAACACCATATTGACCCTAAACGCCTTACAGATCTGTGGGAATATGATAAATTTATAATGGGATTATCTAGAGATAATTGGGCAAAACCCCATGATAAGCCCCGACCTACAAGATACCTTCAAAAATTGAACAGCCTGCATAATTTTTATTTTCTGAAAGTTTAAATAAAGGGGTTCTGTATGTATCCATCTTCTGAAACCCTTCTCTTATCGTAGTAAGCGAACAGTCCTAATTTGTTTTGGGTATATGTTTTCATAACACCATTTCGCATTCTAAACCCTCTGTTTGTTCCTCTATCCGTTCCAACCTGGTGTAGGGCCTCCATATACCTTCTACATGTGAAAGGATTTTGCCTGGCAGATAACCCCTTCGCTGAATGTTTTACTTGGGTTGTGTCTACTTTTTCAACCACATAACACTTGTTGCATAGTGCGATTGCACGATCTCCTTTGAACTCTGTTTTGAATAGCACTGGTTCTCTATTACTCCATTTATCCCAAGCTAACCATTTTTTATGTTTTTTGAAATCCTCCACCATTTCTGGTTTTATCATTCCATCCAGCTCTCCACCCTTCATGCTAACCCCCATATACAAACTATCAGTATTAGTTCAAAATCTGCTCTATCTACGTATTTATCCATAAAATCGTAATAAAATTATAACATTCTTAGTTTTGCGTATTGGTATACAGCAATCCCACAGTGAAATGGACGAGTCATATTGACATTTACTTTTCTTGAGGATATTTCGTAAGAATCTCCTATTTGCTCTAAATCATCGAAATACGCTGATCTTAAAGCTTTGTCCACACATTTTTCATCTTTTGTATACGTTGTGTTGAGGTGTTTTTCGGGGGATTCTATCATTTTCAAATATTAATACTTTTTTCGCAGACATTGCACCTACTAGTTTTCTGCCATCTCCTCTTGCGCGGTTAGTTTCTTGTAAATACTGTAACATCTTCTCTGGAACTTCCTCCTCCTCTACAATCCTATTTATAAATGTTGGGGACATTTCCGAAAACTTCTCTTTTAAACTACTGGGAACCTTTATATCTACTTCAGCAAAGCCAAACCACTTATCTTTTAAAACCGCATTGGAAAACTTATTTATTTTAATAGGGTCGTGAGGGCTGCTTTCCTCGTGTAGTTTCCCTTCGCCACATGGCATTTGTTTGTTTAATGTTGATAAATATAGGGCGTTTGCATCAAAACCAAGTACGGCTTCGCAAAGCTTTCCATTTCCATCAGGGGCTGACCTGATTCTCGTAACACCTGCTTCAGTGTATCTTGTAAACACAATTGATGGACCCCCAACTAATGCTCCTTTTAACATTTCATATCTTTCCTCACCAGGGGCATACAGTGGCGGACATATCGCGTCTGCTATCTTACTCTCTTTGGTTTGGTAAGGTTTTATATGGTTTTGTATCGTTCCTCTGAGAATGTATTGTAAAGCAACTCCCGGTAGGGTAACTGCATCTTTGAACATATCTATACCTTTTGTTTGATAAAATTTTGTCATTTTTCCGATAGCTTCGGGAAAAAAGGGGCCAACATCCAAGTCGTTATAGTATTTTAAGCAGTCTTTGAAAGACTTCATATTTAATCTGCTATAAATGTTGTTGCACTCTTTCAACTGCTGTTTGGTTATCGTTTTATTTGGAGTTAATTTATTTGTCCAATTTTTAAGTGGTGGTAAACCCTCATACGCTAGTTTATCGGGAGAATCGAACCATTCGTATCGGAAGAATGATTTTTCATCTTCGCATCCATAAGTCTTAACCCATCTATCGTAATCGATACCAGGAGCAAGATATAATTTTACATCTAAAAACCTAAATTCTGGTGTAAATAGAAAAATGGTTGTATTGGCTTTCTTTCCTACCAGTACCTTAGTGGTTTTATCCGTTAACACGTCAACTAAATGCTTCTTTATTAAATTAAGATCGTAATTACTGGAATTGAACCCAATTACTGGGACTTGTGAAATCCAACGGGTAATTTCTCGCTGCTGAGAAGTGTAAAGGTACCTATATGTATTGTTGCTCCCCACGGCCTCTCGGATATTGTCTCCCCTCCTTTTAACCTCATCCATAAATCGGGTTACTAATTGTTTTGGAGAAGTATCACATATGTGAGTTATATTGTTGGATAGAGTATCCCCTATACTAACACTTATTGGGACATGTTCGTTTATAAACTCTAAATCTTTAGTTGGGTTACGCTTTTCTTTACTTCCGTCTAAATATGCTTCAAAATCGTATACAATATGATATGGGTAAATCACTGTAGGAGGCTTTTCGAGTTCCTTTACATCCTCAATTGCATCATACTCGCATTCAAAAATAGTTACTAATTTACACTTACCCTCAATTGCTTCGTCTCTCTCGTTGGATCTTCTAAGCTTATTTTTATAATCTTTGCAATGTTTGGGACACCCGTGCCAATAACAGCCGTGCAATTGATAAACCGTATCAGTCTCGGGGCAATACCCATCAACTGGGGCACCAGCGATTATTCATTCTCCGCCGTGACCGCATACTGCAGTGTGAATATGGGGCCCTGGTAAAGATTTTATCCAACTGATCGATTTCTTGCTACAACCGGGTTTCGGGTGGAAAGACTTTTCGAACGCTGATAGTGGGCGATCTGTTTTTTCTCCTTTACACGATACTTTTGTTAATCCCTTCATACAAGTCAATGCGTGCCTGGTTAAATTGCTGGACTTTGTAAAGCGTTGTTTGTTTGTTTGTTCATATCCGCAATAAGGAAGGCGTGATCGTTATAGATACCTATTTTCATATTTTTATTACCAATCTTGTCGTAATGAGCTGCTACTTTTCTTAAATACCATGTTCCCTCTTCTGTAGGTTCGTATGCATCAATACCTATTTTAAAACACTCTTCTATTTTCTTGATATCTCCAAATAGTATGGGGTCTTCGGGTTTCGGTAATTTATGGGTTTTACAAAACTGCAAATACTTTTGCTGGAGTTCTTTGGTCGATGTCAAGCACCTATCGGCCCTAAGCTTCGAAGTGTGGAGGGCCAAGCATCTAAATAAACAAAGATCATCATTGAAACTATCCAGGGGCTTCATCCCTTTCTTATAACGCAACCACTCTGGCATTCGACCTCCTGCCACTTTTTCGGATTGCATTCCAGCATCACCTTTGGGGATTTCATACCCCTTTAAAGCTGTTCCATATACTATTTTAACGCTGACACCCATCCATCTTACAAACCTCCATTTTGTGCTTGGCCTATCTATTTTATCTATGTTTAATCTATGCTCTTCTTGTTTATTAATCCACTCTTCAACCCCATCGTAACCCCTAAACCACGGACTTCCGGATAAATCTTTATAAAATACCAACGTTGTCGGCTTTCCTCTTGCGTCTCTCTCCTCTTGGTGAATTAATTTGTAAGAAAAGAGAATCTTAGGTAAAAACTGTCAGTTAACAAAGGCTCTAACTCGCCCATTATCCTTTTGCTGTTATTTATTTGAAGTTTTCTTTTCAGGGTTATTGTAGTTATCCTACGCCCTTTTACTATTTATTTTTCATTTTGTTTATAATCTTCTAATATTTCGCTACCTTCCTCTATTAACTGTTGTAATAAACGCGCTTTCTGCACTCGTTTTTGAGGTTTGCCGATGTTCCTGCTTCTAAGACTGAGGGAAGCCTCATCAGCTATATTCTATGCTATCTTTTCTATATTCTATTTTTCCACCCCCTTAAATACCCCCCGAGACATTGTACGAGCCATTCTTTTCATAAATTCATCATTATTTTCCTTATTTATTAGTGTAGTTAACCCCCTTTCCCTTAACCTGTTTGAAAAAGGTGTACCCATTCTTATTAATTCTGACCTTAATTCCCGAATCCTAGGGGAAGAACTTTTAGATGGATTTACACCCCTTTTATCGCTAATCCTTGTGCGGGTTAACTTAGGGCGAGGCGCTCTCGTAACTTTATTACGTATATCTGTCATTTTTCTAATCGTGGAAAATGTATTGTTTTATATAAATACCTGTATGGCTTATGTTCAATAGGGTGTTTTTTCATTTTTTTACAATTAATTAATTATAACACCTCATATAGAAGACACATATTTTGTCGGGGCTAGGGGGCTTTCTGCTAGTTTTCTCGTGTTAAAATCCGTGGCAAATCTGTACTGGTTTTAACTACCCTATTTCAACTACCAGACTATAGCAGCTCCACATACGATTGTGATAGGTAGCCGAAACCGCTGCAACATTTTGTATGACATTTTATTTTTTACTGTGGGTTGTATTTATTTCGCTTTAAATTAACAGGAAAGGTACCTATGGGGCTACCCACTGCTTTCCCCCACACTTCGCGGTAACGAACTGACACGTATTAGAGAGCATTAAAACCAAACTAAAGTCATTGGTTAGGGTTATTTTCGATTTGAGCCAGAACCGGCATTGACCTTGACGTGCCCCGAAATGCATCTAATTTCTACAAAATTAATTCAGCTACCTAACACTGGTCCCCAAATGGATGAGGTTTCAACTACCTGCACCAAACACATCGTATCCTCTCACCTAGGTCCAATTACTATTCTAATTTTCCAAAATTAAATCCATGCGTACCCGCCCGCCTAGGTTAAAAAAAGGACTCTGCAGGTGTACGTTATAAACTGGTCACCATAGACCGCTTATAACGATAACGCGATTCCAGCTACTTATATACCTAATGACTAACAAGGGCTCACGCACTTTATATGAGGGAATATTAAAAGTGGTCCAGAACCGCCATTCCCTTATACTACAGTATGACCTTTTGTTTTACTGTGGGTTGTATTTATTTCGCTTTAAATTAACAGGAAATTTTACTATATTTGGTACCTATGGGGCTACCTACTGCTTTCAATTCTTCCCCCACACTTCGCGGTAACGAACTGACTCCCTATATACTACTACTTGTGTGTATCAGCCACTTAACAAACGAGGAAGTTGTGTAAGTCTAGCACAAACTTGAACAATTTACACCAGAGTATTTTAACCGTTGCATTGCCGAATCAAATATTGTCGTCTGCTGTTTTTGTTCTATTTTACTTTTTGTTTCTGATCAAAAACACTGTTTGACAGCAATTTAGAATCGTTTGCAATGGAAATGATTCTAAAGTGATGTCAAATGATGTTTTTATTGTGAAAGATAAGAACACAAAAAACAACAGCATAACGTTTAATTTAACCGTTACACTGCCGAATTAAATATTGTCGTCTGCTCTTTATGTTCTATTTCCCTTTTTCATCCCATAAAAAACATTGTTTGACAATAATTTAGAATAATTTCCAATGAAATGTGCGTACTGTAAATCTGTATTACCGTGAAATATATATACTCTGTTAATCTGGGGACCTTACAAGGTATCTGGATTAGAGATGCTGCCGGTGCACATTCCGGGGTGCCCAGTTCATAGAGATTCCTAGGGGACCTTATAGGTGTCCAGTTTTTAGAGGTTCCTAGAGAACCTTTCAGGTGCACGGTTTATAGAGGTTTCTAGGGGACCTTCCAGGTGTCCAGTTTATAGATGTTCCTAGGGGACCTTCCAGGTGTCCAGTTTATAGAGGTTCCTAGGGGACCATTCAGGTGCCCGGTTCATAGAGGTTCCTAGGGGACCTTCCAGGTGTTCCGTTTGTAGAGGTTCCTAGGGGACCTTCCAGGTGTCCAATTTGTAGAGGTTCCTAGGGGACCTTCCAGGTGTCCAGTTTATAGAGATTCCTAGGGGACCTTCCAGGTGTCCAGTGTGTAGAGGTTCCTAGGGGACCCAGGTGTCCAGTTTATAGAGGTTCCTAGGGGACCATTCAGGTGCCTGGTTCATAGAGGTTCCTAGGGGACATTCCATGTGTCCAGTCCAGGTGTCCGGTTTATAGAAGTTACTAGGGGAATTTGCAGGTGTCCGGTTTATAGAGGTTCATATGGGCCCTTCTAGGTGTCCGGTTTATAGGGGTTCATATGTACCAGGTGTCCGGTTTAAAGATGTTCCTAGGGGACCTTTCAGGTGGCCGTTGTATAGAGGTTCCTAGGGGACCTTCCAGGTGCCCGATTTAAATTTGTTCCCAAAATAAGGGACCTTCCAGGTGTCCAGTTCCGAGGGGACATTCAAAGTATCAGGCTTATAGAGGTGTCTAGGTGACCTTCCAGGTGTCCGGTTTTTCGATGTTACTAGGGGACTTTCCAGGTGTCCAGTTTATAGAGGTTCCTAGGGGACCTCCCAGGTATCCGGTTTATAGAGGTTCTTATGGGACATTCCAGGTTCCCGGTATATAGAGGTTCCTAGGTGACCTTCCAGGTGCCAAATTTATATAGGTTCCTAGGGGGCCTTCCAAGCGCCCGATTTATAGAGGTTTCTAGGTTCCAGGTGTCCGGTTTATAGATGTTCCTAGGGTACCTTCCAGGTGGCCGGTGCATATATGTTCCTAGGGGTCCTTCCAGGTGCCCCGGTTGATAGAGATTCCTAGTGGAACTTTCAGGTGTCCGGTGTATAGATCTTCCTAGGGGCCTTCCATATGTCCGGCTTTCATAGGCGTCTGTAAACCTTGCATGGGTCCGAAGAGATTTCTGTGGAACCTTATAATGTGCCCAGCTTAGAGAGGTTTCTAAAGAGAGGTTCCGGTGGAACCTTCCAATGTGTCCGGCTTAGAGAGGTTCATATGAATCCGTTTTAGAGAGGTTTCTTGTGAACCTTCCAATGTGTCTGGCTTAGTGAGGTTTCTGTGGAACCGTTCAATATGTCCGGCTTAAAGAGGTTCATAGGAGTCCATTTTTACAGAGGTTGTTGTGGAACCTTCCAATGTGTGCGGCTTAGAGAGCATTCTATGAATCCGTCTTAGAGTGGCTTAGGTGGAACCTTCCAATGTGTTCTGCGTAGAGAGGTTCATAGGAATCCGGTTTAGAGAAGCTTTGGTGGAACCTTCCAATGTGTCCGACTTAGAGAGATTCCTAGGAGTCCGGTTTAGATAGGTTTCTGCGGAACCTTCCAATGTATCCGGCTTAGAGAGGTTCGTAGGAATCCGTTTTAGAGAGGTTTCTGTGAAATCTTCCAATGTGTGCAGCTTAGAGACGTTCCTATGAATCCGGCTTAGGGTGGCTTAGGTGGAACGTTATTCAATGTGTCCGGCGTAGAGAGGAGAGGTTCATAGGAATCCGGCTTAGATAAGCTTTGGTGGAACCTTCCAATGTGTCTGACTTAGAGAGGTTCCTAGGAGTCCGGTTTATATAGGTTTCCGCGGGACCTTCAAATGTTTCCGGCTTAGAGAGGTTCGTAGGAATCCGTTTTAGAGAGGTTTCTGTGGAAACTTATAATGTGTCTGCCTTAGAGATGTTCCTAGGAGTCCGGTTTAGAGAGGGGTTGTGGAACCTTCTACATGTAATGTGTCCGGCCTAGATAGGTTGATAAGAGTCCGACTTAGAGAGGTTTCTGCGGAACCTTCCAATGTGTCCGGCTTAGAGAGGTTCCTAGGAGTGCAGTTTAAAGAGGTTTCTGTGGAATCTTATAATGTGTCCGCGTTGGAGACGTTCCTAGGATTCCTGTTTGAGAGGTTTCTGTGGAACATTCCAATGTTTCCGCGTTGGAGAGGTTCATAGGAGTCCGGTTTAGAGATGTGTCTGTGGAACCTTCCAATGTGTCCGGCTTAGAGAGGTTCCTAGGAATCAGGATTATAGAGGTTTCGGTGCAACCGTATAGTGTGTCCGCCTTAGAGAGGTTCATATGCGTCCGGTTTAAAGAGGTTTCTGTGTAACCCGGATTAGAGATGCATGTGTCCGCCTTAGAGAGGTTTATATGAGTCCGGTTTAGAGAGGGTTCTGTGGAACATTTCAATGTGTCCGGCTTAGAGAGGTTCATACATGTAGGAATCCGGTTTAGTGAGGAATCTGGCAAGTAAGATCTGGACACGGATAGCAGTCGAGAATATTACACACTTGTGCGGATTCCGTGGTGATGTAGTGTTAGTATGTGTGTGTGTACGTACGTACGTCCGTAACACATTTCATTTTTCAATAATTCATGACCGGCTTCACAGATTTTGATAATATTTGGCCACTACACTCCCGCCTGCGATTCTCTTACCAAGAATTGCAATCCAGCGGTTTTTGCGGTCATTATTTCGCGATACCGTTTGTGCGGTCATTCGTTCGCGGTCCAGTTTGTGCGGTCATTCTTGCGCGATACCGTTTGTGCGGTCATTCATTCGCTATTTGCGCTTCTTTCTTCTTTCTACCGATATTGTCGAAATTAAAGACCATCCGGTTATTGGTCTAATTTCATAAAAAATGTTAACTGCCATGAACACACATAAAGCGGATTATAACAATTTGACTTTAAGCAACGTAACATGATTCTAGTCATGCTACGGTTATTTCATTAAATCAGATAGAGTATATTCAAAAATGGCTGAAATTATGCCAAGCTCAAAACTCAAATTTTGTACAATATTTCCCGATAGGCGGCCATTGCGTTGCCTTGATACGCAAGTGGGCAAACTTGATTAAGCTAAAATTGCGTTTGGAAAGACTCGTCCGGGACATCCCTGATTACGATAAACAAAATGTTAATAATATGTGAAATATATACACCTAATTCTACTATTTATGTATATTTTATTGAATTTTAAATGGCTAAATACAGATAGGAAAATATATCTTTTCGTCAGAAAAAATCAACTATTCTGATTTTATTGCCGCATTTGTCAACAGAGCGGTCCGCTGGTTTGACCGCAGAGCGCAGCGTAAAGCGGTCATTCTTTCGCAGTTGAAAGAAAAAAAGGAGCGTAAACTGCAATTAAATGCGGAGCGCAGCGCTAACTGCGCTATAAGTATTGCAATTCCGCAACCAACTCTTTGGACCGCAGTCACATGATTGCAGTCCGATTGCGGTCCAATTGCAATTAATGGGAACGCGAATTGCAATCATGCACTCCAGGAATTGCAACTCGCCTGGAAAGAGAACCGCAGGCCGCTCTGCACTCCCGCCTGCAATTCTCTTACCAAGAATTGCAATCCAGCGGTCCTTGAGTTGCAATTCGTCCCCTCTGAAATTGCAGTCTGATTGCGGTCCAATCGCGGTCCCGTTTTTGTGGTCATTCTTTCGCGATACCGTTTGTGCGGTCATTCCTTCGCTATTTGCGGTAAATACTTAGCGTTACGCGTTTATATACACCTACAGTAGCGCTTTTCTGCTCCTTACCTATTTATATACGAATATCTATATAGTTTTATACTTTTATCTATCGTAATCGTATAGTATTGGTATATTTAATGAGCATATCGTATGATCATATTATATTGGTAGGTTTGTACCGTATCATCGTATAGTACAGTTTGTTTACATTATACAAACGTACTATACGAATATTATACAAACATACGATATCCGTTCGTATATATATGGTATGAATATACAGTGGGGTCATCGTGCGGTTAAAATATACCGATGCACCGGTTCATTTCGCATGTAAACATCCGGTTTTCATTTCGATCATCTGCCACAATTTTAAGTTTTTCAAAATGAATAAATTTTCAGTTTTACGATACAGAAACAATTTAAAACTGAGGATTGTCAAGTACGGTATCACAGTGCATATACATCATGTTTGTTCAATAAAGTAATCCATCATTGTACTCCGCACCACTGCCGGAGACACAAAACAATGATCACCCACACACACCAGCCATCTACATTTGGCGTCCTAAAAGTTCCGTTCTATATCCCACATTGGGAACAATGTGTATCACCACCACCACCAGTTTTTGTCTATGACTACACTACACCCCCCCCCCCCCTCCCCCCCCCCCTCCCCCCCCCCCGACCACCACTTCTGTCTGTAACGCGGGATGACGTGGCCGACTACGTCTAAACTATTCCTGGTGCGATGGCCGACTGATTAAGTTCTAAACTAGTCCTGGAGCAATGGCCGACTGATCAAGTTCTAAACTAGTCCTGGAGCGATGGCCGACTGATCAAGTTATAAACTAGTCCTGATGCGATGGCCGACTGATCGAGTGCTATACTTGTCCTGGTGCGATGGCCGACTGATCAAGTGCTAAACTAGTCCTCGTGCGATGGCCGACTGATCAAGTGCTATACTAGTCTTGGTGCGATGGCCGACTGATCAAGTTCTAAACTAGTCGTGATGCGATGGCCGACTGATCAAGTTCTAAACTAGTCATGCCGCGATGGCCGACTGATCGAGTGCTATACTAGTCCTGGTGCGATGGCCAACTGATCAAGGGCTAAACTAGTCTCGGTGCTATGGCCGACTGATCAAGGGCTAAGCTATTCTTGGTGCGATGGTCGACTGATCAAGTTCTAAACTAGTCCTGGTGCGATGGCCGACTGATCAAGTTCTAAACTATTCCTGGTGCGATGGCCGACTGATCGAGTGCTATACTAGTCCTGGTGCGATGGCCGACTGATCAAGGGCTAAACTAGTGCCCGGTTTGCTCAGTAGGTAGAACGATGGTGTGGTAAACCAGAGATACCCGGTTCGATTCCTGGTGCGCATCTTTCTCACCCTGAGACATTTAGCGCCCAACATAGTTGCGGGAAGTAACTCTGCAGAATACTCCCGCATCGTCCGTACCGAGAGTTATGGTGCTCTCCGTAGGTTTCCCCTGCAAAGTACCAAATCACATCTGATTTGCACTTCAACTGTTAATTGCGACATATTTTATATATTTTTCAATTGAAAGAAATGTCAGTATTATACTTATTCATTTCTGTGTAATAAGTACAGAAAAATATGTCACAATTAACAGCTAAAGTGCGAATTAGATCCGATTCGGTACTCTGCAGGAAAAACCTATGGAGCACTCTGGGTACGGACGATAATTGAGAATTCTGCAGTTACTTGCCGCAACTACTCCCAACGTGGAGTCGTGACTGATGAAGAAATGTTCCACAAATATGGAATTCTGGGTGGAAATATTTCTGCCCAGTGACACTTGTTGCCCAACGAAGGACCGCGACTGATAAATACTCCCAAAATTGTACCCATACATATGGAATTCGGAGACAACAATTAAACATGGAATTCGAGGACGAATTTCAATTTGGCGGAGAAGAATGTCACAGTACGCAACTGACTATCGGGATGAAGTGTGTATGATCTATGTCTTGTGAGCTTGCTCGGTAGAGCCATGGGCATGGTACGGTAAACTTGAGGTCCCTGGTTCGATTCCGGGCCGTTATTTATCTTTCTCACTCAGTGACACAAGTAAACCGTTTTATTTTAAAGAAATGGCTATCACCGGAATAAATATTATCTTCACAAAATTTAATTCGGGCCAATAGAAATCAACAGCCAGAACAGAACGTTTGCAGTAATAGAAATCTAATTCCAAAATAAATTGTAATTGTTTTTTTTATGATCAGGTTTCGAAAATTAAAATATGCTTTTCTTTTAAAATTATTATCAATATGTTCAGCATGTTATTATGGTTAATATGCAATTCACAGTCTCTTTGCAGCTTGAAATTGAAACACATTATGAAAAGTTGTGATTATCTCGTCGTAAATTTTCATGTCGACTATAGGATCGCGTCGAAATAATGTTAACAGAATAGGAAAACGTAATTTGATACCGACGAAAAAGTAAACAAAACGCAAAATTGATGCTTTGTTTTGCAATATTAGACCGTAGACCACACATTATAATTTGATTTTATATGAAAATAAATATATTGTGAGTATGGTGGTGTCTATTAATGTGTTCTTGATATTCGGAACAACAGTGACGACATTTTGTTTTGTCCAAGAAATTGTCAAGGTCAATGTTTCACTGTTTGTCTCGCAATAACCCGACGCTTTATATTTGCGCACCAAAAAAACAGATCACCAATACCGCTGACTTTCTAGCCACTTTGAATGAAATAGATGGGATAAAATTTTGAATTTGAACACGGATACGTTTGTAAACTATTTAATTTTATTGCCGCATTGGTGAAGCAGAGCGGTCCGCTGGTTTGACCGCAGAGCACAGCGTAAAGCGGTCATTCTTTCGCAGTTTAAAGTAAACTGCAATTAAAAGCGGAGCGCAGCGCTCACTGCGTTATAAGTATTGCAATTCCGCAACCAACTCTTTGGACCGCAGTCACATGATTGCAGTCCGATTGCGGTCCAATTGCAATTAATGGGAACGCGAATTGCAATCCTGCGCTCCAGGAATTGCAATTCACCTGGTAAGAGAACCGCAGGCCACTCTGTATATTGGTCTAGGGGAGGTGCTTTGTTTTGAGTATGACCCACGTCCGACCGCCCAAGGTCAAGGTCACTCAGGACTTATGTTCACATTGTTTATAAGGTAAAATGTTAAAGTTGTTTTAATTTTGTCAACAACTCATCAACTGCTTCACCGATTTTGATAGTATTGGGACACAGTGTGTGTCTATGGTTGCTGATTTGTTTTGCATACGACCCACATCAGACCGCCAAATGTCAAGGTTACTGAGCACTTGACTTTATTATTAAGGCTGCCAGCGAGTTGATTAGGTTCGTTTAGCGAAAACAAAAATGCGTATTAAGAATTATAATAAGTAATAAGAAAAAACATAGTGACACATAATTTTCTCTCTCCACAAACCAAAAACGAGCACCTGCACACATCTCGATTCCCCTCCGAGGTTAAAATGAGGAGAATTACGTCACTGCTAGTGGGTGTTTTGATAGATGACACAATACAGCTGAGTTAAATTCAGCATGAATTGTCCTCGACTTAATCTACACGATATCGAATGCATACATGCTATTATGCATGTATAATGAGACAGCTTAGCTGTGGTATAAATGACAGACGATAATAAGTTGCTGGATAGGTAATAGGTAAACCAGGTGTATTAGCATATCATAGCCTTGTTTTAGTGTAGCTCAATGGTATCAAAGCCGGAGAATATCCATTATTTTGCTGAACTTTTGTTCATTCTATCTGGTCGAGAGTTCGAAACTCACAAAACGCATTACTTTTGACCATAGTATTGTGTTCCTTTTTGGACTAGTTGCTGCATAGGAAAATGTGTGAAACGGCTAGGGTTATCACAATTGGTGTATGATCTCAATGTGACATGATCGGCGAGAACATACTCCCATATTCTTCATGTAGACACATATGAAATGTGAATATAGTTATTATTTTTATTTAAAGTGAGACTAACGTTTTACATGTAAACTATCGCATGATTAGTTAATGCAACTTGCAAGAGCAACATATATAAAAAAGAAATGTATGATGCAATATAAGCAAATAAACAAATATGTATATATGTATTAACAACTAAGATTCAAACTCACTACCTACGGCATTGACATCCGCCACTCTAACTCCTGGACTAGATAAGACTTGCTGTCTAACTGAAAAATCAGTATTGAAAAGGAATACAGGCACGGCTATCTTTACTGTCTCACCTATTATGTGTTTTGTTTTATGACCGGTTTGTTTGTAAGCGAGTAGCAAGGTATCGGATGCAGACTATAGGTAACTATAGTACACAGTAACGTGAACTGTACACGACGTATTATCGCCCCTACATATATCGATTACTTATTCGAAGCCATATGCATCTGTGAACATTTGGCAAATGCTAGGAATAATCAAAGTACTGAAAGTACTGAGCATACAATTATTATACTACTTGAATATTTGAAATATAAAATTGGTGGCAAACGGTGTAATGATGGAAATATGTTCATCGGGGCGTAGATTGTACGGTGCTGAAGTACAGTTACCAGGTGATCCACGTTTTACCAGGGATAGAGTAGAATCAATGGGGAACAAGTAGAGTAACCGGGGGTCCAGTAGTTGCCAGGGTATCCAGTAGAGTTACCGGGGATCCATTAGTTACCAGGGGATCCAGTAGAGTTACCAAGAATCCAGTAGAGTTACCAGAGATTCAGTAGAGTAACCAGGGATCGAAGCAGAGTTACCAAGGATCCAGTAGAGTTACCAGGGGATCCAGTGGAGTTACCGGGGATCACGTAGAGTTACCAGGGATCCAGTAGAGTTACCAGGGATCCAGTACAATTACCAAGGATCCACTTGAATATTTGAAATATAAAATCGGTGGCAAACGGTGTAGTGATTTAAAGATGTTCATTGGGGCGTAGATGGTACGGTGCTGAAGTACAGTTACCAGGGGATCCACCTTTTACCAGGGGATAAAGTAGAATCAATGGGGATCAAGTAGAGTTACCGGGGATCCAGTAGTTACCAGGGTATCCAGTAGAGTTACCGGGGATCCAGTACTTACCAGGGGATCCAGTAGAGTTACCAGGGATCCAGTATAGTTACCATGGATCCAGTAGAGTAACCAGGGATCCAGTAGAGTTACCGGGAATTAACGTAGAGTTACCAGGGGATCCAGTAGAGTTACCGGGGATCAAGTAGAGTTACCAGGGGATCCAGTTAAATTACGAAGGATCGAGTTACCAGGAATCAATGTAGAGTTGCCAGGAGATCCAGTAGAGTTACCGAGGATCTAGTAGAGTTAACAGGGGATCCAGTTGAGTTACGAAGGATCCAGTAGAGTTACCAGGGATCCAGTAGAGTTACCGGGGATCCAGTAGAGTTAGCTACCAGGGAGCTAGTACAGTTACCAAGCATCCAGTAGAGTCACCAGGGAATCCAGTACAGTTACCGGGGATCCAGTAGAGTTACCAGGGATCCTGTAGAGTTACCAGGGATCAAGTAGAGTTGCCAGGGGATTCAGGAGAGTTACCAGGGGATCCAGTATAGTTACCAGGGATCCAGTAGAGTTGCCAGGGGATCCAGTAGAGTTACCGGAGATCCAGCACAGTTACGTTTGCATCCATTGTAGACCCAGGGATCATGTTTGCATCACTGTTTGCATATTTAATTAAGTCAGCTGATGCTTATACGTATTATCTCCATTAACTTTCTAGCTGACCAGGACCTACACTGGTCAACAGCCCATAACCTACTTATAGAGGTGGCGTTTAACATAATATACATGTAGCAGTGTGAATGTTTAGGGTCACATATATATGAATACTATGTTGTCTTTGCACCAGTGTAGATCCAGATCAGACTGCATGTTGATAACATAACCATAACAAACAAGAAAAGTGGCCTGTCGGCACACGAATTACCCCGGTGGCAGATTGGAGAAACTGTAGTTAACTTAATTAACCAAACGTGATAAGTATCTAAAAGCCTAGTTGTGAAGGTCAAACAGTCAAGGTTATATAAAAGGCAACATGGATATGTGACATTTGTGAACAAGTTTTATGTAAACTCCGGTAAAGAGTTTTAAAGTGTGAACAAGTTTATAGTTGTGAAGGTCATGGTCATATTAAAGACACAATGGATGTGTGGCATTTGTCCACAAGTATGATGTATACAACTATTAAAATAATCTATCAAGGGATATAGAAGTTATGATATAATTAAGAAACTCAGGGACTACACTGTTTAGCCATCCAGATAATAAAATACCCATCATGTCCCCAGCATATTATATCTGCCATAATTAAACTACAGTGATGCGTTAAGATCTTCTTTATTTCCAAAGTCCAATAAACCATTTTCCTCCAATCGTGGCCACACATACCGATTGTATTATTATAGTTTTTGCACTGTAAATATTTTTCATGCCATGCTTATATATGTAATTGTATATTAATTGCATTACTGAAAAGCATTGACAGAAATTAGAAACTCTGGCAAACTTCTTAATGTGTGAAACAGTTCAAAGTTGTGAAGGTCAAAAGGTCAATGTAATATTAAGGGCAGCATAGATGGGTGCACTTTGTCCACAGGTATACTCTGTTGAAATGTTGAAGTAATCTTTCAAGGGATATAGAAATTGCGACTGAAATGAGAAACTGCGGCGAACTTCTTAATGTGCCGGAAACACGGACGAACGGACACACGGATACCGGAGGCATAACAATAAGTGTTTACACCAGAAACCGCAACTCATGCTTTAATAAGGACGAAAGCCGGAACGCGCCGAATGCCTGTGGTCGGTGCGTGATTTGATGCTGACCGGGACTGCTGGAGGTTGAGGCTAGTTACTTTACAGAAAATAAAACGCCGGTGGCGGTGCCATTTCGTCATGTGTATCGGATCAGCTTAGTGTGTAAGTCACACAACTACATTGCATATTGCTCAAATAATAGATACTACGCTCATGAGTGCAACAAATAGAAAATTGCACAATGCAGAAACACCATACCATGCACTAATTGTCGGGACTATTTTCTCAAAGACCCAGCTGGGAGAATTTTGTGTTTGTCTGCATTAAACAATCAACACAGATGACGATTTAATACGAGGTCGATTGCACCAGGAAGCGAATTGTGAATGGGGAAATTGGGCTGATGTTTTTTTCGACCAGTGTAGATCCGAATCAGACTGTGCATCCGCTCTGTAAAACATGTCGGTGTTATCTATATCTTTATCTATCTATGTATGGTCATGATAGTCAAACCCCTGCTGGGGACCTCGAATTTGTTACGCGTCAATTGACTAGGTGATCTCACTAAGAATGACACGGTTATTCGTGCACGCTACCACTTGCAAAACGGTCAAGGAGTGATCACTCGAATGAAAGGCGCATACATGTATATATATATTTAGGTAGTAGTTTACATACATGTAGCTATAACGGTGAATTACGCCAGTCGTTTCTGTAGAGTACATGTAGTACGTTACCATATATGGATAGATGACGTCAGTGACGTCACAGTGACGTGGCTGTGTTTCCCTGACAATCGAATCATGTTCTCGGACATATTTCAATCGTGAGACTGTAGCCTTCACTACGGCTCGCCTCCGGAAATAAATTCCCACAATTATTGACCATACATTATGCTTGATTCGCATCGTTGATATAACGAATCATATGATTGTGAAATATGAGAAAACGTGTATTGAACCACTAACTGAATACAGTGAACCTCTCTATCCCGGACAACATGAGAGATCCCCAGGGTGTCCGGCTTAGAGAGGTTGCACTTTATATCAGGCATTTCATCATTCTGAGCCATAGTTGTGTGCTATGCGATTACGAACAGACATTACCATCTGATATAAATCAACAAGAAACTCACCAAAAGTAAGATCACATATGTTGTCTTGGTGTCCTATTTAGAGAGGTGCTACCGTATCTCGAAATAACGTTCTCGCGGCCGGGTCCTACCGCTATCCAAACTGGTTTCGCAACACGTACTCCGTTGTTTAGCGTAAGGACCCTATCGTTTGTGCATTATTTCACGATAATCAGCTCACATGTAAACGAATGAGCTACCTAGACCACCGATACACACTCCCTTTCCAAACAATGTGTGGGATCACGTGTTTCAGAACTGCGTGCTGCCATGCTTTTTAAATGTTTTTACAGTTAATTTCCTTTAATATCTTTCTAATGGAATTACATATTTGTTAAGGAAATATACCGCAGTAAATGCGATACACGTTGCCCTTTATTACATAGGCGGCTTTAATCTCATAATTCTGTCGTTTTATGAGTCGTTTTATGAATCGGTTACCGTAAATGTAAATAAAAACCAGAGAACGTGAATGTAAGAAATTAACGGTACTAGATTATTTGTGAAAGTTACACAAGTTATTGTAATCATCTTTCAGAGCACTCATAAAACACATATGCCATCGAATTTTGTGCGCTACATATCATCAAAATCCGTCCGTTTGTTAGGAAGATTTAAAGAAAATCTGCAGTAAAAATGACGTCACAGATTATGTCACGTCGGAAAATCGGTTTCAGAAACCGCGTGATCCCACACATGGCCATTGAACTTACAGTTGACAATGACATATATCTCCATAAAAGGCCATATACATGTACTTAGTTTCTCAAAAATCGCCGCACCAGAAAACTCCAAGCGCGTCGAGCATGTTATCGTCATGGAGAAAACAAATCGTACTGTAAATTCGCCACATTATCAATAGAAAACACTGCCGTGCAACAATGAGTTAAAGTCCAATCATTTACGACGAAAAGCTGCAGAATGTTTACGTCTAAAGAGGATAATAGTAACTTTACAGAACAAAAGCATAAGCATCTGTCGACATTAAACATATCAGAGAAGAACATCGCAAACAAAAATATACATTAACATAATGTGCCCTCCCGCGTCACATTCGGCAACCACCGTGTTTTATATGGCCTAACCATTATATACTTTAGTGTCAGATATTTACACTGGATATAATGTAGACTGGCGTGATCTGCATAGGTTCACGTAATGGACCAAAGTCTATAAATGCAAATCTGATGTGAGCTGAGAGCTGATATTGATGTCTTGAGACTTTTCGAAGTAAGTATTTGTATATAGACTACATTGTATGTTCAGTGCAGTGTGGCGGCATGTACATGTAGCACTGACTTGCCAAAAACAGCTACATTGAATGTTCAGTGCAGTGTGTCGGCAGTGTACACTCCCGCCTGCGATTCTCATACCAAGAATTGCAATTCAGCGGTCCTTGAATTGCAATTCGTCCCCTCTGAAATTGAAGTATAATTGTGGTCCAATCGCGGTCCCGTGTTTGCAGTCATTCTTTCGCGATACCGTTTGTGCGGTCATTCTTTCGGGGTCCAGTTTGTGCGGTCACTCTTTCGCGATACCGTTTGAGCGGTCATTATTTCGCTATTTGCGGTAAAAACTTAGCGTTTCGAGTATATATATACCTACAGTAGCGCTTTTCTGCTCCTTACCTATTTGTATATACTAATATCGTATACATATCGTAATCGTATGGTATTTGTATATTTAATGAGCATATCGTATGATCATATAATATTGGTATGTTTGTACCGTATCATCGTATAGTACAGTTCCTTTACATTAAATAAACGTACTATACGAATATTATACAAACATACGATATCCGTTCGTGTATACGATATATCCGTACGGATATGGTATGAATATACAGTGGGGTCATCGTGCGGTTAAAATATACCGATGCACCGGTTCATTTCGCATGTAAACATTAGGTTTTTAATTTCGATCATCTGCCACAATTTTAAGTTTTTCAAAATGAACACATTTTCAGTTTTACGATACAGAAACAATTTAAAACTGAGGATTGTGAAGTATGGTATCACAGTGCTACTCTTGCCACACATGTCATAAATCATATTTCACCAGTCACATCACAAACCAGGTGCTAGACGGGCCACAAATGTCATAGACCCCATTTATCCAGTCACTGCAACAGACCAGGTGCTAGACGGGCCACACATTTCATAGACCCCATTTATGCAGTCACAGTAACAGACCAGGTGCCACACTGGCCACAAATGTCATAGACCCCATTTATCCAGTCACTGCAACAGACCAGGTGCCACACTGGCCACAAATGTCATAGACCCCATTTATCCATTCACAGCAACAGACCAGGTGCTACACTGGACACAAAATAACTGACAATGAGAAGTAGAACATATGATATAATGTGGCCAATCATACATAGAAAAGCTTGGAAAACGGACTCCTATAAATTATATTACACCAATATGTACTTCAAGTGAGATATTGGTGTACTTTTGCCAACATTCTAAAAATGTTCAACTAATGTGTACCCTTTTCCTAGACACTGTACTGTGATATATGTAAATACACATGGGCCAGATATACTCTCACCATATGAAGCACCACTGCACTATTGTCATAGTGTCAAATACATGTAACAGAGTAAATACAAATGTATTTACGAAGCAATTATCTTTGAATCAAACATGATCAGGTGTAGGACGGTCCTTTAACTTACTTATATAAGTAAGTTTGTTATGTACATCCTATACAATGCATGTCCTCTCACCCCAGCGGTGAAAATTCACCTAACGACATTAGTGACCAGCATGCACCCCACCCCCACCGGCTATGGTCGCACTTGTCACTATTCTGACAGTTGCATATGCTTATTACTGCTGTGCATAATGATTAGGATCTACACTTACCACAAATGTCACAAGGCCGTTTGATCAGGGCAGTTATCAAGAATTCTGATGCAAAACATGATAATGGAAACTTGAATATTGTAATTATAAACATGTAAAACTTGAAGATGATCCCCAAATCAGAACTCAATATGTACAAATATATATCCTCCGCTTACCAGAATCATTTAGCTCCACTTCCTAAAAGTAAAAGGATTAGTACTAAAATGTACTGTAAAAACGACATCACAAATTATCTAGCGTCGTTATGAAATCAGGTGACCCCATACCCTGAAAGGGCAAATGGTTCTGCCATGACTTTCGTAAGCTCCTACAGAACAAAAGGGTAAAAGCGATCGTGAAGTAGAAATAATGTAACTTTCACTTTTTATCAATATATATCACATATGTGACTGTGACTGGAGACTGGAGACATGGGGCTTATGGGTTTTGCGACCAGTATAGTTCCAGATCAGACAAAACAGTCCGGTCAGGATTTGCACTGTTCGCCATTTCGTGAATGATACATATGTCATGCTTCTACCAAGCCCGATACATCCCATAAGCCCGATTTATCCAGTGACAGCCACATATAACAATAGTTGAGAAAATTGATTCGCACTCAACAGCACCGGCAATGCTACTAGCATGAATGAGACCAGAGCAAAAGCACATCATTTTGCAGATAATTGTTTCATGTAGCTAAAATACAAGTTTAGCAAAACAATTGTGAGACCTCATGACAACCCACAGGACGCAGGTTTTTCATAAATTTACTAAAAACCACATAGGAAAAATACGAAACTAACGAATACCCAGGTGGACCTAAATGCTTAAGCTGGCATAGCTGGAGAGATGTAGGTGGAATGGTGGTGAAATATCGAAGGACACTACGACCTGCGTTAATCTTGCCCAGATTATCAACATTTGTGTTCTATTGGCAAATAGCAGTTTGATTATCTGAGCCTGAGCTGTTGGACAGCTCAGACTCTGTTATTCTAGCTGCTTGATTTCAAGTACAATATTCAAGTATTTTTAAATAAATAAATTGTGACAAATGTCGGCAAGATTAGCGCAGGTGGTTGTATCAATACCAAAGATGTCCAAACTGAACTAATTTATTTATTGTTATTATTTGTATTTATACAAATGATTTTATACGGAATCCGCTTGCATACGTATAGGCGGAAAGATGGGGGCCGAAGCGTGGTCCTTAATGTGGGTGGAAACCGGAGTATGTCCGTTCTAAGAATATGTCATTATACAAGTGTAATACAGTCATTTGGGAGTCAAATTGCAGCATATATGTTATATTTGTATTGTGTTGGCGGCCATCTTGGATTTGGAAAAATGTCCACCCTACTTTTACAAACCTCTGTAACGTAAGCAAGAAAAAACAAATGCTTCTAACAAACATTTGACGCAAAATTTAATTTACATTCCAGTCTACACTATGAACAGTCAGGGGTGTAACTGATTTCAGTTACGTTCGAAATAACCTGATACAGTTATTTCTTCTAGTTGTGTGAGATTTGCCTCCCTTCCGTTGTAAAATTGTAGACAACCTGTATCAGTTATTTTCAGTATCTATCATTTTCTACACAATTTAAAAGGGAGGTAACACAACATCAATTGATGACTTAGCTATAGTTTACAGCGTGTGGTGTTAATTCCCTTGTTCATTTTGATACCACTTTGGCCATAACCGTGATAATCATGATAGCGATGGTGAATTGTATTCGGTTTCATTGCTATAATCATGCAGGCCCGTGCCAGGGGGGGGGGGGTCGGAGCGGTCGTCGACCCTCCCCCCCCCCCCCGCTCAGCCTCGAAATACACTTTTTAGCATCAAGGTCCAATTTTTAGACCCCCCCCCCCCCTATATACCTCAGGCCCATTGGGCCTTCGAAACGATCCCCCCTTCAAACAGGTCTGGCCACGTGCCTGTCATGATAATTCGACGACATGTTAAACATGTTGAACACTTGGGATGTTCATTGAATTGGTTTAACTGTGTCTCTCACTGCTCCAGCATCTACAAAGAAAACAAGTATTCTCAACTCAACGACATGTTCATCGATGTTTCACTCTATATATATGGCATGTTCATCATTTGTATTATATCTTACGACTAATAACATGATCAGGATCGTAGAAAAAATACGAACGATACACATCTACTGTCTGTTCCAAGTTTTGCATGCGGACACGGTATCTGTCTATATATGTGACTGTGACTGGAGAAATGGGGCTTATGGGTTTTCCGACCAGTGTAGATCCAGATCAGCTTGTGCATCCGCACAGTCTGATCATAATCTGTACTGTTCGCTATTCCGCCAATGAAACACCCACCCAGCTTATACCAAGCAAACAAGATCATTATCAGGTTACATAAGTGTTTAGTGACTTCTTCAAGCTACATTTACCACAAAACCACAGAATGATGACTAGCACGAGTCAAATAACCCAAATAGAACAGGCAGTGTACATCATGTACGGGTTTTCAGAAAATCATGAAAACATTGCTCACAACATATGTGGTTGGTACAACTCCCGAGTTGGTTAACACACGCATTCATGATCACAATGAACATACATGGGATTCACATATGCTAACACATTTATATTTTCGTTATGTTTCTGATACTGTCCATGCAATTCCCAATTACCATGTATAATTTGGCAGACATGCATTATATTACAATAACCCCTGACAACTATTTCGTTCAATTATGTTGAAATTCAACAAAGTTCGTATTTGTTTTTGGCAAACATAACCTCTACCAGTTATGTGTAATACTTCTCACGTTATCTTGAAAAACAGCCCATAGCTGGGTTTCACATATGTGCATAACATGTAGATATACACATGACTGACACACTTGTCTTCATGATGTTGCACATGCAATTTCCATATACCATGGCAGGCATGCACTATACTAGAATAACCCGCGACAGTTATTTCGAATAACTTCCTCAAGTTATGTAACACAGTTCGTATTTGTTTTTGACAAACATAACCTCTGTCAGTTATGTGTAATAACTGTCTCACGTTATCTTGAAAAACAACTCATAGCTGGGTTTCACATATGCGCATAACATGTAGATATACACATGACTGAGACACATGTCGAGTTATCTTCATGATGTTGTACACGCAATTTCCATATACCATGGCAGGCATGCACTCTATTAGAATAACCCGTGACAGTTATTTCGAATAACTTCCTCAAGTTATGTTGACATTCAACAAAGTTTGTATTTGTTTTTGACAAACATAACCTAAACCAGTTATGTGTAATAACTGTCTCACATTATCTTGAAAAACAACCAATAGCTGGGTTTTACATATGCGCATAACATGTAGATATACACTTGACTGACACACATGTTGAGTTATCTTCATGATGTTGTATATGCAATTTCCATGTACAATGCATAGTTTGATTGTGGACAAATTATATTTTCAGGGCTATGCGAACGCTTGTTAGTTATTTTGAATATAACTTCCTCAAGTAATGTTGACATTCAACACAGTTTGTGTTTGTTTGAGACAAACATAACATATGCCAGTTATGTGTAATCGCGACCTCAAGTTATAATCAGAAAAGCAACCATACGACCATGGTGACTATCATCAGTCGAGTAACCAAAATCGAAGAGGTGTCATCATGATCATAGATACACTATGTACATTATGTAAGAAAGCAATTAAAACCTTGCTCACTGCACGTGTAGTAGGTGCCATAGGGATGTATAAGACAAGTCGTCACTGTCATGTGTACATAGTCATGTAAATGCTAACCACATACATGATGTCTGTGTTTCACATATGCGTAGACCATCGCTATGTTCATGATGTGATACATGCACTTTACATATACCATTGTTACATAAACAAATGTAAACACTATTTACTTACATGGCTAGGATAACAGTGCACGCTAATTTAAATAACTTCCTCAAGTTACGTCGACATTCAGCTAATGTCCTGTTACTTTTGGATACAAATAACCTATGCCAGTACTGTGTATCTCTGTCGTGACAGCATTTGATCACGATTCAAATGGTAGTCAAAAGTTCAAAACATGTAATTTGGATCGGAGATGTCAACACTACTGGTTTTCACCAACAACATGGTAATTGTTATGACTGTATATGATGTAATCATCATGATGGTAATCTGGCAAACATCGTGATCATGGTACTAGCTGTTAGTTGGCCTGCCAGTTCCAGAATTTGAAAATTGCTTTTGTAGTAAATTAATAATTTAAAATTATTTTGTAATTTATATGAAAGTTCCTATTATTCCCCATGATTAGCTACATAATTATCTATCAGAAAATAATCTACATATTGTGCAAGTTGTGTTTCTATTTATTGTTTACTCAAATATGCGTGTTGTGTCTCATTATGATCATCTCTGTGAGGTGGTTCAAACGAGTGATCACAACATTGACCTTTGTAGATAATGTAAATGCCGATAAAATGTTTCACCACCCGCCAAGTCACATAAACTTAAAATATGTCAGATGTCATCACGTTTGAGGCATTTATTTCCTATATATCAGTTTTATATTATCATGATCATCATGATCATGTACAGTTGCCATATCATGCTATATCCATGCTAGCTACATTATTGTAATATTTAATAACCACTTTGATTATCATTGTTATTCCCATGACTAAACCCTGTGCGTATCCGTCTTTTATATTTGCAGCAGATCAATTGCCCATTTTCCCCCAGAATAATTTGCTCGTACTCGGATGACCGGAACTATGAATCAAACCCTGGCATTTAGAGAAATGTTACCATTTCGACACATTTGTGTGCATTATGCATTTATAATCAACATGCGTTCTTCATTTTCTTTTGACAGACATTTGTCTGTAGAATCGTGAATAATTACTGCTAAATCATCATTATAATTCTGGCAATCAGTGTAGACCCTGTTCAGACTGCGCGTTGTATTTGTCATGCACGTCTACATGCATTTTGGCAAACGTCATGAACACTATCTAGTAGAATGGTTAAACATTACTATACTTCTAAACAAACAAAATGCAAATACATTTCAAGAAGTCATCGTATGTTCATAACAAACTGCGCGCATACGCAAACTAATATTAGTATACGTGGATTACAATCACTGTTTATACAGTGTCCAGCGGAAACAAATAGTCTGGAAAGTTGTTTATCATTAACAGTATTCCCTGTGATAAGCCCGTTATTAACTGCACGACATCATTGTGATATTATTTGTTTATGTAGCCCATTAATCCAGTGTGAAAACGTTATACACACATGAGTAAGACAGTTGACACGGCCATATAATTGAGTATTGTAAACATCATGCTATCCTGTAACTATAATAATCATTATCATGCTGATAATCTGATAAAACCACTGACCCCTCTCAGATTTTCTTTTCAGGTGTCCCTCTCTCTCACAAGTGGAGATGTAATTGCAAGCCACTTGGGGGCCATACAATCACTGTTCCCTGTTGTGCAGACCGTTAGAGTGGTTAGCATGACTAGCATGACAGTGTTGGCAGATCTCATTTTGCGGCGCCGTCCATGCTTTGGAATATATTGAATTCATTAAATTAACATTAGGTCAGTTCCACGGAGCAGATTAGTTTACATTATAGAGTATGCAAAATACATGAATTCCACACGAGCTCCGAATGTTGTGCCAGCCAGCCTAACAAGCCAATCCATCCTAGGATTGTGTTTGCTGTCCAATTCCCGTTGCTCTGATTATGGTGCTGTCTAATTCCCCAGGTGTTGACCCTCGCTATTCCCCCACCCCGCATCCCATCCCGATCAGTTGGCGGTAAAAACGTCGTATGCCTATCAATCCCATATGCCAATATGTTTATGTATGTTTATGAAATACAATATTAACTTAACCTATGAACATGATGAACATATATCATTTTGTAACGCGAAAGTCGCATGCAAAATCAAATATATACATGTACTTATAGTTTTTAGCTCGACTATTCGAAGAATAAGTAGAGCTTATGTTGTCACCCCCGGCGTCGGCGTCGGCGTCGGCGTCGGCGTCGGCGTCACCGTCACGCCTTGGTTAACGTTTTTAGTCAACCTTGTATATGGAATACTACTGGCCCTACACCCACCATACTTGTACAACTTCATCTCCTAGTGATGTACATCAATAACCCCTGATCTATATTTGACCTTGACCTACATTTCCTCTTGAATTACTTAGTTAATTCCCCTTGGTTAATGTTTTTAGTCAACCTTTGTTAAGGTTTTTAGTCAAGCTTGTACATGGAATAATATTGTGCATACAAACACCATACTTGGACAACGTTTTCTCATAGCGATGTACATCAATAACCCCTGATCTATATTTGACCTTGACCTACATTTCCTCTTGAATTACTTACTTAATTCCCCTTGGTTAAGGTTTTTAGTCAACCTTGGTTACGGTTTTTAGTCAATATTGTACATGGAATACTATTGTGCATACAGACACCATACTTGGACAACCTTTTCTCATAGGGATGTACATCAATAACCCCTCATCTATATTTGACCATGACCTACATTTCCTCTTGAATTACTTAGTTAATTCCCCATGGTTAAGGTTTTTAGTCAAGATTGTATATGGAATACTCCTGGCCCTACACCCACCATACTTGAACAACTTCATCTCCTAGTGATATACATCAACAACCCCTGACCTGTATTTGACCTTGACCTACATTTAACCTTGAATTACATAGTTAATTCCCCTTGGTTAAGGTTTTTAGTCAACCTTGGTTAAGGTTTTTAGTCATGCTTATGCATGGAATAATAGTGTGCATACAGACACCATAATTGGACAACCTTTCCTCATAGGGATGTACATCAATAACCCCTGATCTATATTTGACCTTGACCTACATTTCCTCTTGAATTACTTAATACTTAATTCCCTTTGGTTAAGGTTTTTAGTCAAGCTTGTATATGGAATATTCCTGGCCCTACACCCACCATATTTGGACAACTTCATCTCCTAGTGATGCATATCAACAACCACTGACCTATATTTGACCTTGTCCTACATTTAACCTTGAATTACATACTTAATTCCCCTTGGTTAATGTTTTTAGTTAACCTTGGTTAAGGTTTTTAGTCAAGCTTGTACATGGAATACTAGTGTGCATACAGACACCATAATTGGACAACCTTTTCTCATAGGATGTACATCAATAACCCCTGATCTATATTTGACATTGACCTACATTTCCTCTTCAATTACTTAGTTAATTCCCCTTGTTTAAGGTGTTTAGTCTAGCTTGTATATGGAATATTCCTGGCCCTACACCAACCATACTTGGACAACTTCATCTCCTAGTGATGTACATCAATAATCCCTGACCTATATTTGACCTTGACCTACCTTTTATCCTTGGATTACTTTCTTATTTCCCCTTGGTTAAGGTTTTTAGTCAAGCTTGTATATGGAATATTCCTGGGCCTACAGCAACTATACTTGGAAAACTTCATATCCTAGTGATGTGCATCAATAACCCCTGACCTATATCTGACATTGACCTATATTTAACCTTGAATTACTTACTTAATTTCCCTTCGTTACGGTTTTTAGTCAACCTTGGTTAAGGTTTTTATGCAGACCGCGGCCACATTGACCTACATTTAACCTTGAATTACTTACTTAATTTCCCTTCGTTAAGGTTTTTAGTCAACCTTGGTTAAGGTTTTTATGCAGGCCGCGGCCACCTTGTTTGTCAAGCTATGTGTACATCGACAACCCCTCGTAGTCGAGCTATGCTGTTCTCCTACAACTCTTGTTGAATTCTTCTAGCAAAATAATTTATAATTAAATATAAATGTAATACAACACAACCATCATTGCAGCACATTACCACATACCTTAAACAAGCAATAACTAGAGAAATGTTGATGACGCGCCATCGCAATATACACACGTTTGTCCCTGAATGGCGAACAGTGTAAACATATATGTTGTTATCACCCATTATAACCGTCTTGGCGAGTCGGTTCAAATGACTGATAACAACATATACTTTTGTTCAGGAAAAAGAAAACTAGTAAGTATTGTCAGTCCGAAAACAATATTTAGCATGAAAAGGATTGATCCAGTGTGAAAAATATAAAAGTGTTGAGCTAGACAGATAACACGGGCCATAATGTGATTACGTAAATACTTGATTCCAGAGGTAGTGGCCCATACAATATCACTACATGTACTATATAACTCAGGCCCGTACGCAGAGGGGCTGCTACGGGTGCGTACGCACCCCCTCAACCCGTTCAACACCACAGGCATGTATTGTGGTATTGACAAAAAGTGTAGATCCAGATGAGCCGGCTCGTGACGAGCCGTCTCATCAGGATCTGCACTTTTTGCAATATAATTTTTTTTCATAATTTTGAGAACAAAAAAGCCTCATGTTCATAAATGGACTGGTCTGAAAATGATTTTGTGATGATTGGAATGGGTTAACATATCAAAATCCATTCCAGTTAGTTAGGGGTGAAATGGCTAACATGCCGAGGTCTGTCCGTTAATGTGCAAAACAAAACAATGTATAACGCACCCCCCCCCCCCCCTAAATTAATTCCTGCGTACGGGCCTGTAACTTGATTACTCTTTGAATTATTGTCATCATATTTCACACTTGCATAAACCATGACTCACGGTGTCTGGTGCAAGAACGAAAACTCTCACTTTACTGTTGTTTAACTGCATGTAATGATGGGTTGTGGCCTAGGGTTAGAACACCGGATTTCCAATCCGGTGGTTGTGGGTTCAAACCTCGCCTAGGGCATCAACAATATTCCATAGTATGCCCAGCTCACTCGTCTATATATGACCTTAGCTGTTGCTCGGACATTAAACCCATTCACTTGCACTTTCACATTTGACTGCATGTATGTGGCGAGGGCGATAGACATGCGCTTGTGGACAAGCGACAATTTCTAGTTAATGAAGGATCGCAGCTAGTCGTTTCCTTTTGCAAATATATTAATAGGGATCCGGTACTTTGTTGTAGACCAGCGTTTATTTCTTACTGAATAGCGCAGAAGTGAGTTTTGCGAACAGAGTAGACCCAGATCAGACTGCACTTGTTTATGCTAATTTATCTCCTATGTAGCATAAGCATGTGCAAATATTATGTGTGCGTTATATCAGCTGCCCACTTGCTTCCCATTTGGCAGACAAAAACTAACCACACTCGTTGTCGGATCTTATAAACATGCTAAAAGACGCATTGGGCATGTTGGGGTCAGTTGAAATCAACCATGAACATGTAGCGCCTACATTTTCACAAGACCGATATTGTCAGCACAGCCAGGACGGGTATACGGCTATAAAACCACAGAGTGCCCCATTAGCAAGTACCTGGGGACCATGTATCAGCACCTTGATGTTCCAGTGTACGTTAGCATAAATCCATTAACCCTTAGAATGCTGGGAACGAAAATTGTTGTCTGCTGTTGTTTTATGTTTTGCCGTTTTCTCAATAAAAACATGGTTTCACATAATTCTAAAGTGCTGTCAAAGTATGTTTTTTGATAGGAAAAATGGAAAAGAAAAACTCAGCAGCAGACCAAAACGTTTATTCAGCAGTGTAAGGATTAAATTAGGTAAACAACGGTAATCAGTTGCAATTCTACAGGACAACCGTGCTAATTGTTTTCTACATAATGTCATAATGTGTAAAATAATTTGCACCATACAAACTGGGCATATAGTGGAACATTTCTAAACCCGACACTCTTGAAGGTCCCCGGATGTCCTGTTTGGAGAGCTACAACTGTAATTCACTGCGCACTGCAAGGTTTGCGGTACAGATAAATTACAGTGAAACAGTAAACACCCAAGTTTTGTATCTCGTCCGGGTCGGATAGGTTCCTGTTTGTACATGGTTGGTGATCAATATGCTTACGGCATGTGTCATGCTAGCCAATTTTTCACTTGATACTAATATAAATTCATATCTCACCCACTCCGCGAAATCTGCTTCCGACGGACAAATTAGAACCTTACGCCGTGGGCCACCAACAGAGCTATTTTGTGTGTGATTGGGAGTGCTATATCCGATGAGCATCATGAGCAGTGATGAGAATGAAATGGTGAACATTTACGACACTGATGTGATTCCACTGTACATTATCATTAACTGGTGCAATGCGGTACCTGTTCGCAGACATTATGGACAAAGGATATTATTATGGTTCGGTTCAACACTATGTTTACTCAAACAATGTTTAATCGTTATACTTATCATCTGATCATGGTTATCATAAAATGTACACTGGGTAGTATGGGTTAAAGAGACACGTGTCACTGGTTTGCTTGGTTAATTCACAGTCGCTTATATGTCATGGTATGCTACAATAGGTGTCACATTTTGTCACAACGTCGTCAATGCGCCTTTTATTTTAACAATTGCAAAAGTTAATCAAAAAAATTCAGATCATGCATTCGATGAACTAAATAATATTAAAGTTATAAAATGTGTATTTTGTAGTCTTTCTTGGAAATACAATGTGTGGGATCCGTGTAGAAAATGAACGAAAAACTGCGCATTTTACAATGTCTTCTGAAAATGTCACACTTTACAAATTACTTCGCGAATGTGGCACAAGAAAACAAAATTTGGCGAAAGTAATGGCGCCGGTAAAAAAGAGAGCAAAATTGACACTTGTAAGTGTGCTTTTCCCAGGACACGGTCTCTGGGTATTGATAGTCCTGACTGGGATTTCGCTTGCCGCTTAGCAAGCATATTTCCCTTGTAGAAAATCAATAAGCAGTCCACCTGTTTGATTTTGACAGAATCATGTGAAGTTTTAAGTGGTGGTCAATTACTGGTCAATGGATTCTTTACAAAGTTAATTAGCATGGTTTATCAACAAGATGTCACCTCCTGTTGTGGTCTAGGAATTGAATTTCGTCTGGTAAACAGGGAAATATCCGCAGTCGTATTCACTTCAAACAGCTGATGCGTACTTGAGATCCAGCCTCTATGACAATTGCATGGAACCTAGTGTGTACAAGTTATATTTTAACCCTTAGAATGAGGGAACCAACAGTGTCGTCTGCTGTTGTTATATATGTTGTTTTCTGTCAATAAACCATGGCAGCATTTCAGAAACTAAGAAAGTCAGTGGGTTATATGTCCCTGCAACAGATATGGTCATGTAGGGACGAGATCTCGGTTTGAAGCTTCATCCGACCGGGCAGCAATTCAATGGAAATAATTCTAATGTGCAGACAACATTTCATTCAGCATTGTAATGGTTAAAGGCCCTGGGTGGATGAACTGTGAGCAAAACAGTTACAAAGCTAGTTTTGCTAAATATAGCATTCCTATTTCCCGCGCATACCCTCGCGAGTGTGGTCACATGACTGAAAAGTACGTCATCGGCTGCGCCAGCGATACCATTGAGTTCTCGTATTGTTAAATTCAGTTAGTTTCGCTTTATCATGCACAATTGTTGTGTGTTAAGGTATTACAGTGTTTGTGGTGATTATGTAGAAGTGTGCAATGCTGAAATATCTTGTAATACAGATTTTGGACAGTTTCCAGCGGGGGTGTCTATGTGTCTTATCTGCAGCAAAATGGTAGTCGGTGGTAACAGTTAAACTGTAAATCGGTGAAAGGAATTACATCACTACTAGTGGGATTTTCCAGAAGGTGGCTTAAAATTTGGTTCCAACTTCAATGAAATGATGGCTCCATTCAGTGTGAGCCCTAATAAAAGAGATAATGCAATTGAAATTACGAAATATGACTGTTATCTTCTTTCTATTGTAGCAGTCGCATTTGAAGATAACAGATAAATACCAACTTATCTATCCAAATCCATGACCATGAACATCTGCATGAACCGTGTGCATTCAAATGTAGTATTAACTATTATCAACTAGATTGGTCAGTAAGAGAGGATTACAGAATACCTCCTGCGTGGGCCTAGGTACCCCTAAATATGTAAAAGAAAATCCAAATGTGTGGGCTTGAGACCTTGACTCTGGGCTTAGCGGGGGCGGCAAGGACGTGAATCTGTCACAGGGTGGTAGAGATCCATTAGAGCAATACGTGTGAAATGTGAAGCAGATCCGAGCAAGGAAATAGAAGGCATAACTGATTTCTCTGATGTTATGTTTTGTAAAGAGACTCGAGATCAGCGGGGATTTGCCACAGCATGATAGTAGAGCCTTATAGGAATGCATGCATGCAATATTAAGAATTTTCGATGCAAGAAATAGAACATATTTATCTGATGTAAAGTTTTGTAAAGAGAACAAGTATTTGACCTTGACCTTGTGATCAGTGGGAGTTGGATGGTCGTGGATTTGACACAGCATGGTAGTAGAGCCTTACAGGAATGCATGTGTGAAATATTAAGTATTTTAGATGTTGGAAATAGAAATTATAACATATTTCTCTGAAGTTAAGTTTAGTGACGGACGGACGGACGGACGCACGCATGCACGCACGCACGCACGCACGCACGCACGCGCGCGGCGGACGGACGGACGGACGGACGGACGGACATACTAGAGCTACATTGTGGGGTTCCTAACCCTAACCTATCCTAAATCAGACCCTGTAAAGATCAATCAGACATAAAAAAACAACCCCATAAGAGTAAATAACCCCACAAGAGCAATTCATAACGGGGTTAAAAATGGAATCAGCATCTCTTAACAAGTCCATCACTGTGTGGTTAACCTCACAATGTAGCTCTCGTTTGTACGGACGGACGGATGGACGGACGTACTGACGAGACGTACATTGTGAGGTTACTAACCCTAACCCATCCTAAATCAAACCCAGTAAACATCAATCGTACAGAAAAAAACAACCCCACAAGACAAAATAACCCCACAAGAGCAATTTATAACGGGGTTAAAACGGAATAAGCATCTCTTAACAAGTCCATCACTGTGTGGTTAACCTCAAAATGTAGCTCTCGTCTGTACGGACGGACGGACGGACGGACGGACGGTGTTGACGGACGGACCGGACGGACGGACGGACGGACGGACGGACGGACGGTGTTGACGGACGGACGGACGGACGGACGGACGGACGGACGGACGGACGGACGGACGGACGGACGGACGGACGTCCAACATTTCGGGTTTATGGGGTATTTCCATTGTTTGAAGATCAAAGAAAAAGCCCCTAAACAAAAATAGAGTTTTGTGTTAGGCCACGCCCCTAACCTCTTAAACCCCTGGACGTTGGCCCGGACGGGCGGACAACCTGACTTCAGTATACCCCCACCCAACAACTCGTTGCGTGGGGTATGATTATTATTACACCCACGTGATACCTGCATTATATTTACTAATGATTATGATACAGACAACCATTGTATTATGTACGTAATTGTATGTTTGCGCTAGAAACGTTAGACAATGCAAAACACGACTCTGACGTTTATGCGTAGATTTTGAGCACAGCCATGCGTACGTGTATTTATACACATAATTTAGGAGCCGGACATAATCATCGGACTAAGCTTTATGTTCTATATAAAACTCTGCCACTTATTTGAATCATCCTTTTAAAATTTCGGATCATCACCGGCGGTATGGTATGTGACCATTTCCATATCAAATTCACGAAATATAAGCTACTAGATTTGGCCCAGAAGGCTAAACAACTGCACGCCTAATACTTGCACTCACACGTCACTTACTGCATCTCACAAATTCTGAGCAAATTCCAAACCACCGTGTTATCTTCTCCGTTTCTCTCGTCTACAGAATGAGTGTAACAAATTGTCATCCAACCAAATAACAACAGATAAACGCCGCAACTGAATTCGAACAATAGCTGCCCGTATATAACGATAAACCGCGAAACGATCGTAGCTGGGCCACAACACATATTAAATAATATATTGCATAGCACAACCTCATATGGATCATTCCCTGCTTGATCTGCTTCGTCCTGACCAAAGTTCAAATGTCATTATCGTATAGGATAACACTTAACAATAAGACTTGCAATCACACTCAGCTCTGTTCACGGTTTGACATACCGACATAGTGCGATAGGAGAATGAACTAGCTAGGTTAAATTAACCGCTCCATTGCATCCTTAATTTAATGCACATATTTCGAATGTATCCCATATATTGGTAAATTCGGAAACAAACGGACCAATGGCTATTTACCTCTTAAATCCTGGGCTCAAATACCCGGGAAGGTCTTCGAGCCAATAATGTAATGTGCTCACCCAGATGATCACACGACTGACGGTTTGAACTGCCATCTCATTGGTAATGCCACGGGATCATGATCTGATCATGATGATATACTGGATTGGTGGCATGTTTGGCAGCGGTTCCCTTGAGATCAGTACACACTAGTCGTTAGTTATTCGGCGAAACTGGTAGTATTTGTTACACGGAGGGGAATCGATGTGAACAGCAGAAGCAGCTGATTTCAGATGGAGTCCTAATATTTTTATCACAATGTATTATTATTCCACCGAATTTGATGAAATAAAGCAAACGGATCGCGCAAAAAGTGTGTAGAATCTTCGACTGCTGGCCTCTTCCAGATCATTCCAGCCAGTTCCCCGAACACGTCGGAACAGTTTTCAGTCATATTTTTAAATCTGACACTCCTGGTGTAAACCGTTAGAATTATAGCAGTTAGTCCGAATAAACATGATAAATAGGTCCCAACAGACTGAAGTGCCATGTCTAATGGGCATCTGAGAAGCCATGCTCTTACACCCAGTGTGGACCCGACATCCAGAGTGGTTTATCGGGTCAGTGTAAACTTTCAAGATCCTTGATAATCATTATTTATATGTGAACTGTCTTGAATGCAGGTAGCACACGGCATGTAGGTATCATTTTATTTGCTGTTTAATCTGGCAGATTATCATTATTTATATCGTATATTATTATACCTCATTGCTATTTCTAGGCTTTGCATTAATCAACTTCATATCACGTGTTAAACATGTTCTGCCGTGTCGCAGCGGGCAATTCACAATGCAGTGGGCAATATTGGAGGGGAATATTACACTATTACCCTCACGTCCCGAAACTGTACATTAATAATATGCTGTGCATCAGATTGAAATGTTTAAACATCAAAATATATTTTCAGATTGATTGGAGAAATGCTCAGATATCTCGTCTTTTGTATAGTCTGCTGGCATAATGTGTATATCACGCCATTGTCATATCTGTCTATGATGTATTGCACTAAATTGTATTTGGTTTACTGTCATAGTATTTTCTGTATGTGTGAAACGCACGAAGTGGTGAAACTGTACAATGACTTGTACACATCTCAATGTACCATATGGTATACAGTAACACGACAATATTTATATATGTTATATTCATATATCACATCACTCTTATGAAGCAATTATAAGTGAAGCCAAGTGTATCTATATATGACCTATTACCTTAAAGGCACATACCCACTCAGTAGGCACACACTATTCTTTATAGGAATTAAATAAGTGTATAACTGTGTCACTATTCCACCAGTTCTAAAACTTCTGAGTGCCCGCTATACAGATGTAATCATTTAATAATATATATTTTATTGATAGTGACGCGCGGTGGTAATAGGCTATTTTCATATGCAAATGAGGCATGCTATTTTTAAATTATTTATACTAATTAAATGCGTCACCTGAAAAAAATAATATTTTCGACAGATTATAAATTATGATCATTGCACATAAAAAATAAATACAGAGAATAAATAGCAATGTCCGTTAACATGTTAAATAAACACTGTTATCGACCCTGATATCATTGTGGAAATTTACGTCTGATATAAATGTATGATAATGTCAATCAATACGTGGGGTAATGGTGAATGAATATTTATTTTGCCAGAAAATGTCTCTGATGTTGTCTCTGATATAAATGACATGTTGTGCATAGTGAGCGGGAATTTACCTTTAAAGTCCAGAAAGTGTGACAATAATGAAATTTTCGAAATCCAGATTGGGTTTCATGTAGCAGTTTATACTTGTTTACATACTCCTTTAGATGTTTGTTAGCATGCTTTTCAAATAGTCACGGTCGTGAACAAAATAACACAGAAGTGTAGTGTGTCTTATTTTGATGTTAATTTCAACTAAAAATAGTACACGATCAGATGTGTCGCTATCCGGATGCGGATTCTGTAATACTAGACGATATTATTCATACAAAAATGGAATTGGAAACGTGTATTCATTTTGTATCGGCCACCAGGTGCCCTGAGACAAGAATATCCGTATAGTCACGCGGGGGTTGAATGGTGATGACATCGAACATTAACATGATTAATTTAATAATAATTTGTAAACGATCCACTGAACTGGCATTAGCGTGCAATTCGAGGGTGAAAACCCATTTGTTGACATCATGGCCTGCAATACACCTGAATAATACTCCAAACATCTTCCTGGTATCATGTTTATAATTTATAAATAATTTGCCCAATTTACATCACGTAGACAGTTTTCTGTTCGAAATTCACAAACCTGAAACTTATACATTATGTAAATGCTTTTTCCCTACCGATATTTACTTTGTAGTTGGTATATAACACTAAATTTCTGTCATTTAGAATTCGGTTTTCATCGACAGAAATTGTTACTACCAGGGATAACCCGAGCCCCTTGCAGGTTAAAACTATGACTGAACAAGTAAAACTACTTTCATATATCCAGCGCACAAGTTGAACTGTTGGTGATTTGACTCTGGTTATATTGGCATTTTTTCATTGAAATGTGCTATTCCGATCCAGTGGGAATCTTTGTCAGTTTTGGAAGGGCCACCTGGAAGACTGGTGTGACGCAAACAAAAAAATGCCCATTAAAAAAATCCCATTACCACACCCACGTGGTCTCATACCGGTGCCGTACATATGTTTACTAAAAAAATCACATTGCCCCACCCATCTGGTATTGTGCTGTATATTTGGATGGGGTGGGATTAGAGAATTGTTTAAGGCGTCTTCCACCTGTTACACCTGGCACCAGATCAGGAGCATGTAATGAGCTAAATCATTTGCATACTGGTTTTATGGAGCAGGAGCTACACTGGTCTCCACTGCCATAAGCCCTGTTTTACCAGGCTAAACCTCGTATTATTATCAGATTGTTTGTTAATCACAGAAGTGTGCACTTTGATGTATATCACAGATTAATGTCGTTTAGTATGGTGTCCGACCATCAGAGCATAACATGATATTCGTGGAATGTAATCATGCAATAGATCTTAATAATATATCACGGCATTTAAATGCAGGTCGCACACACTGGGATTGATATGCTAAGTAGCAGGGAATTATCTGATGAGAAAACTGAGGTTTTGCAATCGTATAAAATTGTAAATATTTGCCAACCGTGCTTCGTACTTAGTCTAGTATAAAATCACTATATTGACTAGCTTTATGTAAATAAGGTGGCCGGATTAGCTCTGTAGGTAGAGCGTCGGACTGCGGATCGGGAGACTCCGGGTTTGCTTCCCACCTCGACCTGCTCCGAATGGCAGTTTCGGCGTGTCCTTGGGCAAGATAACTACGTGCTAGCCTAGTCTTATCGGATGAGGGGACTTAAAAATAGTCGGTCCCGACATGCAAGGTCATCGAGCCAGTGCCGCCGTTAAATCATGGCATTTACATTTACATTGTGCATCATGTAAAACATTCTACATGTGCATTTGTTTGTCTGATGCAAAATATGAATGCCTTCTTAAATTGGTCACCAAAGTAAGTTTTGTCACTACCATTTGAAGCATTGTGAAATAAACACAAATGTGGCAAGAAAATGTTTTTGAATTTCTATCACACACCCAGGCAAATTCTGAGTGTAATGTCGAATATGTGACTGTGATAAATGGGACTTATGGGTTTTGCCACCAGTGTAGACCCCAATCAGCCTGTTCATCCGCACAGTCTGATCAGGATCTGCACTGTTCATTACTCCATCGATGAAACACCCATCATGCTTCTGACAAGCAACACAGATCGTTATCAGGCTACAGGAGTATGCTACTTGATCAGGAACTACACTGGTCGCAAATCCCATAAGCCACATTTCTCCAGTCACAGCCACATTTTTCTATGCATCAGTCTACTTGTTTCATTCTCTGTGTGAATTGCATTTTCGTTCTCCAGATTCTGTTCAGTCAGATGTATAATTACATGCTTGTATTTGTGTATTTGTGATAATTTTGCAAAAAAGTATGCTCGTTTTTTAAGATTTGAGAGTTCAAAAATTAATATTTCGTAGGCCGACATAAATCATTCATTTTTAGCTCGCCTGCACGAATTGCAGAAGAGCTTATGGCATACCCCCGGCGGCGTCGTCGTCCACAAACTTAACGTTGGGTAAATGTCTTATTACTTGTTATTTCATTCCTCAGATGACCTTCTATCATGCTGTACCATATCCATGACCCACCACCCAGCCCTTACCCCAAGGTCAAGGTCACAAATTTAGCATGTTCATATACTTAACGTTGGGGTAACTGGTGTGTAACTTCTGTTTCTTTACAGGGAATGCTTCACAAACTTAGCACATTCATAAACTTAACGTTGGGGTAAATGCCTTATAACTTCTGTTTCCTTTCATGTAACACCTTGTTATTTCATACATGCATTCCTCAGATGACCCTCTATCATGCTGTAGTAAATCCATGACCCACCACCCAACCCTTATCCCAAGGTCAAGGTCACAAACTTAGCACATTCATAAACTTAACGTTGGGGTAAATATCTTATAACATCTGTTTTCTTTCATGGTAAGCCTTGATGTTTCATACATGCATTCATCTGATGATACTCTATCGTGCTATGTCAAATCCATGACCCACCACCCATCCCTTACCCCATGATCAAGGTCACAAACTAGGCACATTCATAAACTAAACGTTGGTGTAAATGTCTTATTACATCTGTTTCCTTTCATGGAACGCCTTGATATTTCATACATGCATTCCTCAGATGACCCTCTATCATGCTGTAGCAAATCTACGACCCACCACCCAACCCTTACCCCAAGGTCAAGGTCACAAATTTAGCATGTTCATATACTTAACGTTGGGGTAACTGGTGTGTAACTTCTGTTTCTTTACAGGGAATGCTTTCATAATTCATACATGCATTCAACTGAATCTATCGTGCTATAGCATATCCATGACACAACAACCCTTTCCCTAAGGTCAAGGTCACACACTTAGCACATTCGTAAACTTAACGTTGGGGTAAATGTAACATCTGTTTCCTTTCATGGAACGCCTTGATATTTCATACATGCATTCCTCAGATGACCCTCTATCATGCTGTAGCAAATCTACGACCCACCACCCAACTCTTACCCCAAGGTCAAGGTCACAAATTTAGCATGTTCATATACTTAACGTTAGGGTAAATGGTGTGTAACTTCTGTTTCTTTACAGGGAATGCTTTCATAATTGATACATGCATTCAACTGACTCTATCGTGCTATAGCAAATCCATGACACAACAACCCTTTCCCTAAGGTCAAGCTCACAAACTTAGCACATTCGTAAACTTAACGTTGGGGTAAATGTAACATCTGTTTCCTTTCATGGAACGCCAATATATTTCATACATGCATTCATCTGATGATACCCTATCATGCTATAGCAAATTCATGACCCACCGCGCACCTCTTACCCCAAGGTCAAGGTCACAAACTTAGCACATTCATAAACTTAACGTTGGGGTAAATGTTGTGTAACTTCTGTTCATTTACAGGGAACACCTTCATATTTCATACATGCATTCATCTGATGATACTATATCGTGCTATACCAAATACATGACACGCCACCCCTTTCCCCAAGGTCAAGGTCACAGACTTAGCACATTCGTAAACTTAACGTTGGGGTAAATGTAACATATGTTTCCTTCCATGGAACGCCTTGCTATTTCATACATGCATTCATCTGATGATAGCCTATCATGCTATAGCAAATCCATGACCCACCGCCCACCTCTTACCCCAAGGTCAAGTTCACAAACTTAGCACATTCATAAACTTAAAGTTGGGGTAAATGTCTTATAACATTTGTTTCCTTACATGGAATGTCTTGATATTTCATACATGCATTCCTCAGATGACCCTCTATCATGTTGTAGCAAATTCATGACCCACAACCCAACCCTTACCCCAAGATCAAGGTCACAGACTTAGCACATTCATAAACGTAACATTGTGGTAAATGTCTTATAACATCTGTTTCCTTTCATGGAACGCCTTGATATTTCATACATGCATGCATCTGATGATACCCTATCATGCTATAATAAATCCATGACACACCCTCACCCCTTACCCCAAGGTCAATGTCACAAACTTAGCACATTAACTTAACGTTGGGGTAAATGTTTTATAACATATGTTTCCTTTCATTGAACGCCTTGATATTTCATACATGCATTCCTTGGTGCGTTCGAAACCTTAACGCTCGGGTAAATGGCTTATAATCAAATATGCCTCGTTTTTTTCGGCTGCCAGCGGGGTCATTAGTGTGCCGACAGGCCACATTTCTAGTTCATACATGCATTCATCTGATGATCCTCTATTGTGCTACATCAAATCTATGACCCACCCCCACCCCTTTCCCCAAGATCAACATCATAACCTTAACGTTGGAGTAAATGTCTGTTTATACAATCTGTTTCTTTACAGAGAACGCCTTGATATTTCATACATGCATTCAACTGATGATTCTCTATTGTGTTACAGCAAATCCAAGACCCAGCCATGTTATACATTGTTAGATTAGAACACCATGTCCGACTGTTTTAAGGTCGATTTCACTGAACTGTTTTGTTACTTGGCAACACTTTCATGTATGTCTGGACAGTCTGATATATTATGCATGTCCCACAAGAAAATACAAGGTTTAGTACTTACTCATTGTTTGCGTAAAACAACTGAATTTGTGGATGAGAGTGGAAAAACGGGGCTTATGGGATATACCACCAGCGTAGTATGCACATCCGTGTAGTCTGATCAGGGTCTACACAGTTCGCTATACCATGAATGAAACGCCCGTTATGTTTGTAAAGCAACATACATTGTATATCGTTATTAGCCTAAATAGGTGTTATATTTGATCAGGAACTACACATATATCGCATAAACCAATGTTGCCACAGTCCACAGTACCACACGTATGTTCCTGTTTCTGTTTGCATAATGTTCAATCACGAACCAACTAACTAATATTTAACAAGAATGTGTGTCTAAACATGATTCCTTGGTGTAAGAGTCATGTCAGTTCCTGTGTATTGCACGTGCCGCAGTCATGGTATTATTCAGAGAGTCCGTTAACTTGACATATTTTTGGAACATTAACATTGTGACACAATTAACCGTCAATAGGAACAATTGACAAACCTAACAGCATTTTATGACCAAGTTCATAGTGACAAATGCTTGTTTCAGAACGAAAATAGTATGGACCTTTTCATATTGACCTCATTACATGTATGTGATGAATAACGAGAATATAATTGGCAAGTTACGTAAGTGCGCTTTATGATTTCATAGTGACGTTTATGAACATTTTCTTTGCCATTAATGTTTGTCAGAGAATGGAAATATTATGCACATTTTCATAGCGACTGATGTTTGTCTGATAACGGGAATGTTCGGAAAATTGTCATAGCGGCTACAATATGTGGGAGCGATGGTACGTTTGATGAACATTTTCATAGCGACTAATATTTGTCTGAAAACAGTAATGTTATCATCACATTTTCATAGCGACTTCAATATGTGAGAGTGATATAATGGTTTATGAACATTTTCATAGTGAGAGGTATATTACATTTTATGAAAAGTTTCATAGCGAGAGTGATATTACGCTTTATGAACATTTTAATAGCGAGAGGTATATTACATTGTATGAACATTTTCATAGTGAGAGCGATATATTATGCTTTACGAAAATTTTCATAGTGAGACGGATATTGCACTTTATGAAAATGTTCATAGTGAGACGGATATTGCACTTTATGAAAATTTTCATAGTGAGACGGATAGTACGGTTTATGAAAATGTTCATAGTGAGACGGATAGTACGGTTTATGAAAATGTTCATAGTGAGACGGATAGTACGATTTATGAAAATGTTCATAGTGAGACGTATAGTACGGTTTATAAAAATGTTCATAGTGAGACGGATAATACGGTTTATGAAAATGTTCATAGTGAGACGGATAGTACGGTTTATGAAAATGTTCATAGTGAGACGGATAGTACGGTTTATGAAAATGTTCATAGCGAGACGGATAGTACAGTTTATGAAAATGTTCATAGTGAGATGGATAGTACGGTTTATGAAAATGTTCATAGTGAGACGGATAATACGGTTTATGAAAATGTTCAAAGTGATACGGAAAGTACGGTTTATGAAAATGTTCATAGTGAGACGGATAGTACGGTTTATGAAAATGTTCATAGTGAGACGGATAGTACGGTTTATGAAAGTTTTCATAGCGAGAACCGTCATAGTACATTTCATGAAACATTTCATAGCTTGAGGGATAGTATGGTTTATGGACATTTCCATAATGACTATTGTTTGTCTGAGAACGGAATGTTATGAAAATGTTCATAGTGTCTTCAATATCTGAGTAACAACTGTGGTTGACCTGGTGAGCAATTATTATGCAAATTTTCATAACGCTTGAAGGCTAAGGAGATTGTAGAGAGAAGCAGTAGTAGTTCCGTCCAGTTTGAATTTTTCATAACCTCCTTATGCATACGGGGTCGTTATTTTGAGCAACTGGAATGGCTGAAACAAAACTGGAGCCTGTTATAAGTAAATTGTATGGGTGGTGGTGGTAATGAATTGAATTTACAAACATGGGTAATGGAGTATGGAAATAATTTAGTTAAAAAACAACCTTCCGTCCACCCCCTCCCACACATACCATTAATTCTGGAAAGCCTTTACTAGTATGCGAAACGAAATACACGACCGTTACACTTTCATATATAGTACAGTAGAAACTCCGAATACCGGACAGCCTGCGGACCGGATAAAAAGTCCGGTTTAGAGAGGTTTCAGGTTTTTAAGGGTTGTTCACTATTCTTACTCAAGGTGTGTAAATTGGTTTGTCACTAAACGTGTACTCCAATTAGCGAAGACTAATCGGCAATGTTCAATGATTATTTGACCTCATAACTACCTTACATATACCTGCCGTCGTCAATTACAGCCGCATCAATCGATTGAAGTCTTCAATGGAAAATAGCGGCATGTTTTTCGCTATTTAATTCAAGACCAAACACGGCCCGATTTATAAATGTAAATATCGAGTATCCATCTTTGTTTTGACGAAAATCGGGGTTCATTGGTCGGTTTTTCAATATCACGCGTCGATCACATGCTCGGAAATATTTGTAGGTTGTGAGACACAAAACATCCTTGACTTGTGAACCGTGTAAAATGCGTAACGTCTCTCATATCACACCTGTCTGACATGAAATCCAACACGACCATTGTGTGAAATTTATCCCCTGCCGCGGGCGCTTGGTGATTTTAGCAATTCTGATCCGTCCGGTATTCAGAGATAAAATTATGCTGAAAAGTCTTCTTTTTTTTTTGAAAATCGTCCGGTTTCCGGAATTCAGAGGATCCGGTATTCAGAGGTTTTTAGTACATTGAATAAAGAAGGAATTAAATCGGGACTATGAAAATTGTCCGGTTTCGGGAGGATTCAGGTATTTAGAGGGTCCGGTATTCGGAGTTTCTACTGTACAATGTCCTTCTATTTTCGCTTTCCATGTATATAACCCGTGAGACACCACGTTATAAAACACGCTATCGACCAATGATCGAGTATTGAGCGAAAATCACCCGACTGATGTTACTGCTACATGTACACGATGTGTTTGATAGACATGATAAACAGTGATAACGAGTGGAACATAAAATGCATGTTATTGACCAGTGATCTAGCGTATATGTAGAATGCACATGATCTACACGACTTACTTATTGAAAAAATATATTTATTGTAAGATCCCTTTTGCCTGTAAAGCTTCTTAAGATACTACTACTACAACTTTAACTTATATATGTATCACTATTGAATATGGAAAGCGAGACTATACTGGGTAGAGAGTCTGTGAAATACGAGAGTCATCCTGTCCTGCCTCCAGCCTCGTATCCCTGCGGGCCAATTAAAATGTCAAACTAACTTTATCACCACGATCATAGCATTGTTTCTACCACGGTACATGTACAATCCCGACTAAATTGTTATTCATGTGTAGACCGAGACCAGCCTGTGCCACAGGCAAGTAGGACCAGTATATACACTTCACCAGCTTCACAATCCGCAATTAGATCAGCCAGCCCGGATATCAGATCGTGCATCACATACGGGTCCTCCGGATATGAACAGGGACTATACTATTGTTGGAACAGTTTGCAGATCGTGATTCGCTTGCGTGTTAGATACATTAGACGGCAGTGTAGATCCTGATCAGCCTATGACCATACACATTATATGCGCAGTATGACCAGAACCTACCACGTTTATTAATCAGTGAAACAGTTCCAAGTGAGCATGGTCAGGATGCATGTGTGTGCAGACAAATCAGGAGATAAACAGGTCGCAAATTGATAGCTGCATACAAAATGCCCATTTGGATCTATTTTATTATAAACTCAATTTTATGTAAATAAATATTATACCAAAACATATAGGACTTCTATCAATCACGTCTACCTTGTGTACGTTACGGCGCATACAATAACTCAAGTGCCGCGGATATTACACGTCTATTACAGCATATACAGAGCTACGCAAAATACGAATACACGTATCTTATAACATCGTCATGATTGCCTAATGCTGCTTACACCGGCGTCACTGTATAACGCCAACAGACAACGCTACGGATACTTATAGTTATATCTGCATTGTAATTGCAGTGTAGACCATGCAGACTGGTGGCAAAACCACGGGGCATATCTGATCACCATCTGACCATAATAATATTTAGAATCACAATAGGCATAACCCACGATCAAAGAGCAGGCAAGCAATGGCTAACTGTCTTATCGGGACAATACCTACAGAGTTATCTTGAAGCAAGCGTCGATAAAACATGGCGCCAAAAATAATAACTGAAGCACGTTATCCCGGGAATTACCTATAAACTTTGAAGGCTTTGCGCAACGCTAATCTACGATGCGCAACGAAGAAACATGTTTAAACGTGTTTGCAAGGTGTTGATATATACTGGAAAACTATACAATCACTCGTGAAAACTTTCAGAGCTTCACGAAACACCAGTAAACATAGCCTTTATTATACAAAAAATGGCGCGAAATGTGAATAAACTCGGCGATTTCCATGCCACGTGTGCCAGTTAATGTCAATACATAGTTACATTACTTACTAATGGAATATATACACTGATTTATAACACGAACCAATGCGAATGTTGAGTAGAATCTAACTTGAAACCCCGTTTTCAGCGTAAAATTCCGTTCAGCCAACATAACTGACACGCGTTATTCGCAAAGGGAGACAATTATGCATGACCTGCAAACATATCTCTATCAAGTTATCCCGAACATAATTAAAATAAGTTACACCCCTGACTGATGAATCCATCTTGGATTTAGCGGCCATATTGAATTTGGAAAAATGTCCACACTACTTTTACAAACCACGGTAACGTAGGCAAGACAAACCAAATGATTTTAACAAACATTTGACACGAAATTTACATTCCAGTCTAAATTATCAATGTTTGTTCAACCTCTGATCAGAGCAGTTCAACTGGCTGTAAATGTCCTAAGCCCATTTCTCCAGTCATACATTTAGATCAGGAGCTAGACTGACCATAACTGCAACAAGCCACATTTCTCCACTCAGTTTCACAGTATGAAATATATGCATTGTATTTCTGTTTATTTTCACACCTGAATTTTTGCGAGTAAATGTTAATCCCCTAACAATCGTTTCCCTCCTATACTAGGAGTAGTGACATTACACAGAAAGAATGTGAAGTGATCACATCTGGTGTTGTGGGTGGCTTTAGGTAATGTATTCTGCATTTTGTGAATTTCTGCAAATTCTCTCTGTTTTGATGCATATTTGTAAAAGTGCAGGTACCACTCCCTTCCCTCAGAATAATTACCTCGCCCAACCCCTACATCGTCCCCACCCCACCCCGATATTTGACACGAAATCCCAAGGTCGCCCAGCAACAATTGCCTTTATCACATTAGTATGCCCGTTATGCGATAGCAAGGGGTGCATATTGCGTTGCTCTTAAGGTTCCGTACGTCTGTCCGTGCGTTCGTTCGTCCGCCTGTGTACATTTACGTAGAAAAGTCGAAACGTTTGTAAGAGTTTCTCCAGTGAGAGTCCAGGGGGGCATATCCATGTTTTACAAACATAATGTCTAGTTATATAATATTCAATGAATAGTTTCACCCATCCACCACCCCACTGCGGGAAAATGTTTGCGGACGGTCGACTTACAACGTAAGGGCTAAGCTGGTCGCACACATTGCAAGGTGACTTTTCTTTCTCATCCACCAGTCTAAATACTAATGAAGTTAGTAAACTAACCTATACAATACCAATGGAGATATATTGCTTTGCTCTTGACGTTCTTTCCGTATGTCCGTCCGTCTGTGGGCATTGCCGTCAAAATGTTTGTAAGAGTTTCTCAATCATGCCATAACTTCAATATCACTTGAAAGGTGACTTTATATTTGGACAATTGATACATCTAACATACATGTATGTGACACACCATTAACATGACCATGACCGTTTTATCTTCACAATTAAGTACATGTTAGTAAGTAAGTTGAACCATTCTTTTATACCACACCACGATAGGAGGGGGCATTTACTCGTACAATTGTCTGTCCGTCCCGTCCGTCCCAAACTTTATAACCCGGAAAGCATTTAAACCGTATTAGAGAATAGAACCTCTCCAAACAACAATTTGTTTTATTTATGTGATTTATTTTCTTTATTATACACCGGGTCATGGATTATCTGCCACATTTAAACTTGGAATTTTGAAAAAATAATTAAACAAAAAACCGAAAGACAATTTGATTTGCGTTGGTTATTTATAGCC